>CM053758.1:72565600-72721904 GCA_028658305.1 Pachyuromys duprasi | reverse complement strand
CTTGCAAAACGGCCAGGCGCTGGGAAGTGCCACACATTCATGCGTCCCTTCCATCATGGCAGCCACCCCAAAGCCACCTGACAGCTGGGCAAACCAAGGCTCAGAGAGAGAATGGGTGGTGCCTGGCCTGTAGCCACACTACGTGAAGACCACAGAGGAGGGTCCACTCCAGACCACCAAGCAACCCAGGCCCAGGGGACAGTCAGCATGGTGGGAACTGTAGAGAGCCCTGGGACAATGGGAGGCACCCTGAGGGCTGAGCTGCCTCTATCCGGCTGCATGTCATTCTGGACCCGCTCTACTCCAGCAGCTGGTGCTGCTGTGACCAGGGGAACAGGATCAGCCCATCTTCAGCCCCACTCTGCGGATGTCAGTACAGTGATTCTGTGTGTGTGTGTGTGTGTGTGTGTGTGTATGTGTATGTGTGTGTGTGAGGAGCCTGCTTCACTGTTGCCTCTAATACTCAAAGCCAAGCACTGGCACCCTCATTCACCCTCCCCCACCCCTCAGGCGTGGCCGCTACCAGGCCACTTTGTGTGGCTACAGATTTACCAATTCTAGAGACTGCCTATCTTGGAATCCATGTCATCGCATGACTCACATGCCATTTCCTTTTCTGAGACACAGCCTCATGTAGCCAGGTTGCCCTTGAACTTAATAAGTATCTTCGGCTAGCCTTGTACTCTGGACCAGCCTCTCAAGTGCTGGAATCACAGGCATGCAGCGCCACTCCAAGCTACCATGTTTTAAAAATAGGTAAACAATTCTCGATCCCACGGTTCTTTTACATCCCGTCCACCACTCATCAGTTGAGGGCTGCTCTGGGTTGTTACCAGTTATTGCTTGTTTTTGTGTAGACATGGATTTTCGTTTCTCCTGGATACAAGCTTTGGGGACAGATTTGCTGGGTCATATGATAACTCTTGTATTTGGCATTTGCAACTTATTTGAAATAAGCACTGAACTTATTTTCCAAAATTACGTACCTTTTCACATTCCCAAAACGTTGTCTTAGTCATCTTCATTTTATAGATTAGAAATATGAAGCTCAGAAAGACTCAGCCCCTCACAAAGGTCACACAGCAAAGCTAAAATTCATATGCAGGCAGCCTGGTTCCAGAGGACCTTATTGTAACCCACAGCTTGGCAAACCATAGCCACTGCCTTGCCAAATCAGACCTGTTCCCTGCTTTTTTTTTTTTTTTTTTTGGTACAACTTGAAATCTAAGAATACACACACACACACACACACACACACACACACGCACACACGGAATGAACTTAAACCAAGAATATCTTGTGACACATAATTCTATGAAAGCACCCACAAATAAAGCTTTATTGGACATAGCCGCACTTGGCCCCGCTGCATAAATAGTCTGTGTCTATTTAAACTAGAACTGGAGGGCAGGTGGGCAGCTACAGGGGCCATATGTGCCGCAGAGCCCAAAACAGTTCTCTCCAGCTCTTCAGGGGGAGGGGACATGTCTGGACTCACTCTGCCACCTGGCTGCCTCTGCTGCCCATAAGCTGTGGGGTGTGAGAGGGGCCACGATGGAGGGAGAAGGGGTCGGCAGTGCGTTTAGCTAGGGACAGGAGGACTCAGGACTGCTTCCTGGAGACAGTGTGAGACCGATTCCTCAGATGCCAGCTCCTCTTTTTCTCATATTTTATTTTTTAATTTATTATAATTTGTTCACTTTGTATCCCAGCTGTAGCCCCCTCCCTCGACCCCTCCCAATCCTACCCTCAGAGGCCAGCTTCTAAGTGTAGGTATCTTAGTTAGGATCTCTGCTGTTCTGGTAAGACACCATGACCAAAAACAGCTTGGGGAGGAAAAGGTTTATTCCAGCTTACAGCTCTTGGGTCAGGGCAGGAATAATTACTACAAGAGGGAATAATCAGGGCACAGTCACAATCAAATAAAAGCAAACACAAACTTAGGAGTGTAAATAACTCAGTGCTCAGTGTCTGGGCATCACCCACTCTCCTCTGGATGCCACAGTGCCTTGGCAGTGGCACCTCTAGAAGTCTGCCATTCACAGTGCACACAGCCTGTCTCCCGGGCTCAGCGGAGCCCTGCTCCACAGCTACTGTCGTGCTTGGTGGTAACCCATGACCCTGGCTTCTCCAGAATTCTGGGGACGCCAGTGTGCTGGGATGCATCTTCACCAGTAGCCTCTCCTGGCCTCTCTTCATGGACTCTAACCCCGCTGAATGGTGCCAAGCCTCAACTTTTCTCCATAGCCCCTTCAGTTCTGGGCTTTGACTGCAGCTGAGGCTGTACCTTCACTAACAGCCTTTCTCCAGGAACTCCAGGCCTGCCACTCTCTGTGACTCCTTCACGCCTTCAAAACCTGGGAGACTCTTATCCAAGCTCACCTACCTACAAGGTGCAGTCTTGGCTCCCACATTCCTGGCCTTCCAGGGAAGGTGGAAACAGAAGCCCCAGCCAGGAGGCAGAGCTCATCTACGCCGCCCCCAACATTAAGGTTTCTACCGTCATGCTGGCTACCACATCTGGCCCTGCCTCCCAGCAGGGAGAAAGCAATTACAGTGTAGAAAGAAGCCCAGATTCATCTTGCCCTGACCATTGACTTGCTCTGTGGAAGGGCCACTCTGGGCTCTTCCCTGAGCCTTAGTCTCCGGATGTGTAAAAAGGGGGCTTTGCTTTGGAGATTACGGGGCAGGCCCCATGGACTGGTAGGCTGGGGTGGAAGAAAGGCACTTCCCTGCAAAGACCAAGGCCTAGCATGTAGAGCCAGGAGCATGACCAGGCCTCCCTGACCCTTGGCTGCTGGCCTCCCAGTGACCTTGCTGCAATCCACACAGGAATGGAAGAGAGAGCTCCATCTGAAAGGAGAGAAGTGAAGGTGGTGTACCACCTGGACCCGGAACTCAGTGATCCTACATCTGGGCTCTCTCTGGCTTCCAGTAAATGTTTATCTTGTCCATAGCTGGAAGATTCCTTCTGTTCCCTCTGTGTGTCCCCAACAGGGACCATCTTATCCCCTCCCAGTTTTAGTAACCAGTTGACCTAAGCCAGTGTCCAAGGCCACCTCATCTCTGCCTCCGATGATGACAGCCAGTGGTTCCTGCCTTTCTTCAGCGGGGCATTTCCCAGGCCCTGCAAACCCAGCTCTATCACACTGCCTGTTTCTAAGGCCCCCTTCTAACCACACCTCCCTCTCCCTCACCAGGTCTCATCTCCCTACCCTCCGTGCTGTCAGCTGGCCTCTGCTCAAAACCCCACTAAAGCCAGGGTGCACTTTCACCAGCCCCTGACCAGGACCTGCCCTGCCAATCCAGCCTGCCCCCTGTCCCGTCTGGTTTACTCCTCCTAAACCTGGTAGTCTCCAGAGAGCCTGCCCTGAACCCTGGCTCAGTTAGTGGTCTCTTGGGCCTACTATAGCCTACAGGTCCTGCCATGCTCTCCTGGATCATTCTGTTATGTGTGTACTGCTGACATGTGTGCATCCCCTCGTGACAACTGACTATCCCCATATTAGGGACCAGCACAGAGCAGTGAGACAAGAATGTTCCAGAAGCTTGCTGGACAGAGGAGAATCCAGTTCTGCTCAGGCTGTGGCTCAGAAACTGGGCAGCTGACACTTGGGTCAACTCTCACAGACAAGGTTCTTTTCACCCGTCCCTCAGCCTGTTATCACCCTCACAGCTAATGGCACACTCAGCGGCGATGGTTCCTTCAAGCCATCACTGTTCGTTCCAGCCAAGTGCCTGAAAAGTGCCCTGCCAGGAGCCTCTGCCAGCTCTGAGACAAGGGCGGCCGCTCCCCTGCCGAGTCCTGTCTTCTGTCTGAACACGTGGGCTCAACTTCTATAGCCTCTTGGTCTCACAGGGAATGTCCATGTCACCGTGGAGAAAGCACCCGCAATGGGGTCCTGGCAGGATGATTGGGTATGCATGCCCACCTCCAAAGTCCTCTGCCACCCAGACCTCCTGGAATGTGCTTGACATGTGTCCCCATTCCTCCTATCTAGGACTGCCAGCTGCCAAGCCAGCCAGGTCTCAGACTGTGATGCCCAATCTCTTTTCCAACATGCAAGGGCCTGGGTCTTAGTGAGTCTCCCTCAGTAGACTTGCTGTGTGACTTTGCCCAGACTCATCCTGTCTCTGACTTTACATGTCACAGAGCTGGGGCTAGCTAAAATGACACAGGAAAGTGCTCTTGTCTGCAGTAGAAGGCAAGGAGGTGACAGCTCATCACAATACATGGTAAAGTGTTTGCTATGTAAGCATGAGGAGCTGGATTTGAGCCTCAGAACCCACACTAAAAATCTGCACATATAAGCCACTGAGCTGCTAAAAGTGTTTGCCACTAAGCCCAATGGTCTGAGTTTGACTATTGGAACCCATGTGATAGGAGACAACTGACCCCCACCAGTTTTCCTCTGATCTCCACAGGTGCACCTAGATACATGGGCATGGCAGGCATGCGCACGGGCACACACACAGCTATTAGGAGGTGGAGACATACAGAATGCTGTGGCTAATGGCCAGTCAGTGTAGCCTAATTGGTGAGTTGCTGGACAAGTGAGAGACCCTGTCTCAAAATTAGGGGGTCGGCACCTACCAAGGACACACCCACATACCTACAAGGGAGTTAAACATGGGTGCTGGATCCACAAATGAATCATGAAAATACCATCCTAAATACAGGAAGCCAGGTAAACGAGACTACTTATCATGTGACTCCATTTATAAGGTCCACCGAGGCAAACAAACAGTAGATTACTGGACACCAGGGCTGGGAGGGTTAGAGAGAGATGGAGCAGCTGACCATGGGTCTCAGGCTGCCTCTCTAGATGGCGGTAATGGCCTAGAATTAGTGGTAATGTCTGTGCCCTATCAGTATACAAAACCACTGAATCACGCTCTTTAAACAGGCAAGTTGTAGCCAGGTGCAGGAGCGCATGCCTTTAATTGCAAAGGCAGAGGCAGACGCAGGGGGATCTCTGTGAGCTTGAGACCAGCCTGCTCTACATAGTAAGTTCCAGGACAGCCAGAGCCACATAGTGAGACCTTGTCTCAAAAAAGCAAGCAAGCAAGCAAACAAAGACAAGTGTGCCAGGCGGAGCAGCACATGCCTGTAATTACATCATTTAGGAGACTGAGGCAGGAGGATTACGTGAGTTCAAGGCCATCCTTCTCTACAAATTTCCAGGCAAAAAATAAAGCAAGGCCATTCTTAGTGAATATTTTTAACCACAGCATTTGGGAGCCCAAGGCAGGTAGATCTCTGTGTTCCTGGCTACCCTAGTCTACACAGCAAATTCTAGGCCAGCTAGAGGGTCATGGTGAGACTCTCTCTCAAACAATAAAACAACCAACCCAACAACAATAATGAAACAGATAAATTGACTGAATTGTTTCTATGGCTTGCAACTCAAACCCTTTTCTAGGGCACCCTTGTTCACTGTGGCCCCAGCACTGAACTAATGTGCTGCAGGACAACACAGGTACAATTTAACTGCTGCTAGTCTCAACAAGTACTGCCTGCCAGCCTGTCACCTGCCTGGTGTATGGTACGTCAGGCTTCATATGGATAAGGATTACTGGTTGTGTTCTGGGCATCCTGGGCACGAGGGACCTGAAGGGTCTTGTGGTGAGCACCACAAAGATGGTCCCTGTTAGGGGGCATGGACACTACGAGGGTGCCAGCTTGCTGGGTGCCAGCTTGCTGGGTGCCATGCTGAGTGCTGCCCATAGAACCTCCAGATAACAAGTCTGCCAACTGGAGACCACGTCTACAAACTGAGCCTGAGGGAAGTGGGCAAACTATGGCGCACCACACAATGGAATATGATTTAACATTAAGAAGAAAGGAGCCACTGGGCATGATGGCAGAGGCCTGCAATCCCAGCACGGGACAGTGAGACTCTGTCTCCAAGAGAGAACTAGCCAGCCACAGAAAGACAAGAGGAAACTTGGAAGCATAGTAGTGGATGACAGAAGGCTTCTCTTTGAGACATTCTAGAACAGGCAAAAAAAAAAATAAAGACAACAAAAAGATCAGGAATTGCCCAGGGCTGAGGGGGAGGGTGAACCAGGTGGAACACAGGGATGTTGGCGCAGCCACCCTATTCTGTATGCCCTAGTACTGTCCCACTGTCAAACCCCAGAGGCCTGGCATGCAAACCCTCACTCTAGTCAGTAACAATGTAGGGACACCCGTTCACCAACTGTCCCAAATGTACCACAATAACAGGAATATGAAAAATAGGGAAAGTGTCAGAAGAGGGGGCAGAGGAAGGGTGTGCTGGGAACTATGCCTTACAATCAACTTCTCTAAGGGCTAGAATGGATATTTAAAAGTCTATTAAGCACACACACACACCCTACCCCAGTGATTCGATGAAGCTCACACAGATAATCTTGGAGGAGGTGTGCTAAATAAATCAGGGTGCTAAATAAAACCCAGGCTACCTCAGCAGGAGCTCCCTGGGTGGGCCTGTCCTTAGTCTAGCACCAACTGCATCCCGGTCACCACAGGAGCCAGCAGCCTGGCCTCCCAGGGCCAAATGCTGTGTTTTGGTTGGCATCAGGGACGCCCAGGCCAGGAACTGGAAATATACAAGGGTGCCAGGGCTGGGGGCTGGGGGCAGGGCCTGGCTTTCCCCACGGTCTGCCAGGCCCCAGGGAAGGAAAGATACATTGGGAAACGTCTCCTCCTTGGCCTTGGCTGCATCTACTGCAGCTCAACCCCAGCCAGGTCCAGCACTGGTGGTCTGAACTAAAGCTTGGCCACCTCCATTTTCTGAGTGACCACATCTCTATCCTTGCTGTCTTACTAAGATCATGGAGGGCCTAGACCTCTCAGACAGTCTCCAGGGATTTCCTCAGCACTCCTCACATCCTTTACAAACCAGCTTTCTCTTCATCCCCAGGGCAAAGCAGAACTGTGGCAACTCAGGGAGGACAGAGCATCCCACAATCCTTCCTGCTGAGGGCAGAAGAGCCCCTCTGTTGCCCCCAGGCAAGGCTTGAAGGTGAAGAACCACCTGACTCTGGAACTTCTCACTCCTAGGGGCTTGCAAAAAGCCCAGCTGGAGAAATGTGAAGCTAACCAATCCCTACCGGCCCTGCCTGAGGTGGAGCAACCTCTGAGGACCTGTGTTCCCATGGCCTGGCTTCATCAGACGGTGTACGGACAGCAGTGGGCTGTCACCATCTTACTGTGTGATCCTGAGTGAGGTGCTCTGCCTCTCTGGATGTCAGAGAAAGCCCTGCATTCTGGTGAATCAGTAGCGAAGTAGCTAGACCTAGGGCAGGAAGGAAATCTACCTGTCTCTAGGCAGTGGCATGGAGGAAGAAGCATGTGGGAGGTCTCCCAGGTTAAAAAAAAAAAAACAAAAAAGGCCAGGTAGGCTCCACCTCATCACACCTGCTCCCTGTTTGGGGAAAAGTAACTCAGTGGAGGAGGGCTGCCAGAGAATTAATCATGCCATAATTAGGGTCATGATGAATCTTCCACATGGTTATATCAGGACCTCTTGTTTACCCAACTCTTCCGTCACAGGAGACTGCTGGCTCTTCTTCTGGGAAAGAACTGGAGGCCATAGTGTGCTCCCCCAGGCCAAGGAAGGAAAGGTCTTTCCATAGGTGTGAACCCTGAGGTGATTCAGTTTTCCCAGATCCCAAGGCGCTCTCTCCTGCTCTTTTTGTTGATTAAGGGCAGCTTTCTCCTGAGGTCTCAGCCTGTTCTGCCCTCAGGTTCTGAGCTCTGTCACTGGTATTTCAGAGGCTTCCACTAGGGTCAGGTGTGACTTCTGGATAGCTAGAGATTCATCACTGTGGCCCTTCCTTCCCTCAAGGAGATGACCTCAACGAAGCAAAAGCAGCTTCGATTACAAATGCAGGCACAGTGCTTTACAGTTTACAAAGAGCTTCTACCTGCGTCATCCTGCTGAGGTGTCACACTAACTTTCCAGGTCTTACTGAAATCTTCACTTCACAGACATCATCAATGAGAGGAATAAAAAGCTGCCCAGTGCCTCAATTGCTGGGAGTCACAGACTCTGAGCCTCAGCAGTGGGCTGAGGACCCTGTATCTGCAGATTTTTTCCTCCCTCAGGCAGGGGCTTGGGAGACAAAGTTGCATGTTTGCCCCAGGACCTGCCTTGGATTCTCTCGGGACCCAAAGACTATAGGCACCCCGCCTTCCAGGCCCGCAGTTCTCAATCTGTGGGTTGCAACTCTTCAGCCAACCAAAATATTTACATTACGATTAATAACAGTAGCAGAATTAGTTATGGAGTTGCGATGAAATAATTTTATGGTTGGGGTCACCACAACATGAGGAACTATATTAAAAGGTCTCAGCATTAGGGAGGTTGAGAACCACTGTTTTAGATCAAAGCTACAAGCACAGGACTGAAGAGTCACCATGAATGGCCAGCCCTGCCAGGCACAGTGGCACATGCCTTTACATCCAGCACCCGGGAAGCAGAGGCAGATTCAGGCAGGTCTCTGTGAATTCACAGCTAGCCTGGTCTACAGAGTAAGTTCCAGGACAGCCAGATACCAGTGAGATGCTGTCTCAATAAAAGAATGACTACCCCTACCCAGAGAGCAGAGCTTTTCTTTACAAAACCATGGACTTCAGGCCTCATGTGTCCCAAACCAATTTCAACCCAGCTGAGCATTCCCCTAGCATTGAGGAGGCTGGAACAGGAATAACATGAGTTTAAGGCCAGCCTTAACTATAGAACATGACCTTGTCTTAAATGAATGATGCCCACAAACACAGAATTCTAGAGCAAGCTGACTAGGATTGCAGGATCAGGAAGTCCTAGTGTTGCGCTCTCTGGCCTCTTCTCCACACAGATACCCCTGCACAGCAACTAGTGTCTAGGCCTGCTCCTTAGATGAGCTCCTATGGCGGCCCTACCTCTCTGGAAGCTTCGGAGGCCCTGGCAAGCCATCAAGACCACAGGAACGTTGTCCTGGGAGGAGTTCCTGCTCGCCTCTCTCATGAGCACTGCCAGGTTCTCCCTGAACAATCAGAGCTGGTAAGCATCCTGAAGACCTTTGGCCGAGTCCTGAGGGCCAGTGGGGGATAGGGGGAGGACAGGCATGGGGTTGACTCACTGTCACCCTAAGGTGCACGTCCCGGGCTTTGCCCAACAGCCTAGTGATTTGGTCACAGGCCTCATCTGGCTTTCTTCCATGCCTCCCTCTGGGACCCTGACAAAGAGGGTCACTGGCACAAGGTGGGGAAGGGGAGGAAAAGGAAGCTGGTCCCAGCAGAGAGTTATACCCTGCAAACTCTCTCTGCCCAGTTTTTGTCCCTTTAATAAAATGGGGAGCAATGATTTATTTACTTATGTAAACTAGAGGAGTTCTTTTTTTTAATTTAATTTTTATTTTATGCACATTAGTGTGAAGGTGTCAGATCCCTTGGAACTGGTGTTACAGACATTCGTGAGCTGCCATGTGGGTGCTGGGAATTGAACCCTGGTCCTTTGAAAGAGCAGATGGTGCTCTTAAACACTGAGCCATCTCTCCAGCCCCCACTAGCAGAGTTCTTATACAAATGACTTCTCCTATCCAAATATAGCAATAGTTATTTGGGGGAGGGGTTGATATGCCCCCTTTGTTCATAAGTATCCATTGGGTTTTCTATAACACTTTAGACTGTTTAGTTCCCAAATAAAAGACACAGAGACCTTTTAGATTTATAATAAGTTTTAAAGCACTGGAGCTGGGCAGATATCAAACTCTCTAAGCTATTCTGTTATTTCCCAGCCTTGTACCCCTATATTACTTTCCCAGGATGGAGAGAGAAGCAAGCCCTTCCATCTAAGGCTGCCTCTCCTGTTTCCATCCCTTAGTTCTACTTCTCTAGCCTCCATCCCTTCCTTCTCCTTCACCAGACTCCAAAAACAAGTCATGCTGACAACCTTATCATCTCTGTGCCCTGCCCCTCCCCCCTAACTCCCATCCATATTAACATATGGACCTGTGTAATCCCTGGGCTGAGCCGCACTGCCCAAGCCACGGCCTTAGCCCTTTGAGTTCAGATGGACTGACTGCACCCTTGAGAGCCATTACTGACCTCAGTACTTGGTCATCAGCTACTTCTGTCCAGACTCTTGTCCCATGTGGCCAGCCTTGTCTGAAGCCCCAAGAATCTGCCACCCTGTACCCAGTGAGAGGGACACAAGACACCACAGACCCCTTCCTGCCAAGGAGTTGCTGTTTCGGGGGACCTGGGTATCACACACTGGGTTAAGCATCTAGTTATACACGGATGTCCATGTATTTGTTGGTGAGAAAAACTAGTTAAATGCACAAAGCAAGGAGAGAAAGAGCCAATCAGAGCTTTTAAAACCACACAACCAGCATGTACAGTGGCACACTTCCATAATCTACGCACTCAGGAGCTGAGGCAGGAGGACAGTGTTTAAGGCCAGCCTGGGCTACACAAGATTCTATCTCTAAATAAATAAACTACATGGCTACAGAGCTTATTCCTGAGTGTAGGGTGAATTCTGCCCCAAATAATAATAATTGGTTGTTTCCCAATTTATAGGAAAATAATTAAGTTGCTTTAAAAAATTTTTTTTAAATCCTCAATTAGGCACTTTTCTTCTACAATTTCTTTCTTAAGCCTCTGATACAGGTTTGCATGTTTCTGTACCAGGTCTGGTGAGGGCAACCTCAGGGCAGGACCCCTCCCCGTGCCCCACCTCTCTTATCACCTGCCCCCCATCTCCCCATCATTACCGTCTCTTTTCCCCTCACAGCATTCTGCAGAGAGAAGCAGTCTCTCTCTGCCTAGGCATGTCCTGGAGCATGAGGCCTAAACCTGTCCTCACCCCGTTCAAAGGTCTAATGTTCTTTCTGGTGATTAGAGCCTTGATTGACTGTCGAGGAAGAAAATCCCAGGAGTTAGCTGGCCCACCTCAGGTCTCAGGGCAACTCCATGGCTCAGGCCTTCAGCCCCACCATTTGCTATTCATTCCCTTGGCTGAAGCAGGGCTTTCTCTAGGCTCTCTGTCCAGATGAATCCTCTCTGAAGCTATGATCCCATTAAGAGCCCCAAAGCGGGGTTCAAAGAAACAGCTACTATGAGCTACAGACAGGGTATGCACAGGGCTGGAAATAAGTCTATAGTACTTAGGTTCAAAGCCCAAATTTCCTACTTTTAACTGGACAAGTGACCTAATGCCACTCTACTTCAGTCTCCTGATTTATAACATGGAGGTGATGAGGTCGATCTCAATGGCTCTTACAAGGATTAAGTCAGCTACTACATCAGACGAGACCTGGACCGCGGACACTGTACTAGGCAAGAGACCTTTTTTTCTTGGTGCTGCCTTTCATTATCCATAAATGGGACAACTGTCCCCGTTCCTCCTGATTTTCTTCATAAACTGTCGAGCTCTTCCCCAAGGGAGAGGCAAACACTGTTTTAGAAGCCAGGGGGCTGTTCTCTACAGCCTGTTTCTACTTCCGTTCTCCCACTCCACTTCCTTTCTTCTCTCTTTACCTGGAAGAAGGTCCGGTGACTATGGGCTGCACTCTTGAGGTGTCCTGTCCACAGAGCCGGTGATGTCACTTCAGTCGAAAAGCTGAGGAGACAAGGCAACAAACTCACTGAGAAAGAGAGCCTTCATCTCCCACCCAGCGTCTTTCCTCCACACTTAGCTCTGACGAGCCAGGCCCTGGTACTGCGCCCTAATGCTGCTTACGCACCCTGTGCTGGAGGTGGGTCCACTGATGGGTAGCCCCCAGTCCCCGGGAAACTAGGGAAGCTATAAATCTAGTAGCTAATCAAACCCTCGGCCCTGAGACTAGGGACACATAGTCTCACCTCCATTCCTAAAGGCCAAAACTAGAGAACCCACTCCTTGAACACCGTGTCCCTCGCCAAGGCTCATGGGAGCAGGCACCAGGTGCAGCCATGCTGGGGCAAAGCTCTTCCTGCTGCCATGGAACCTGCTTCCTCACGAGCTTCGTGAGCAGCTGTTCTTCCAGGGATACTGGCAGGGGAGGGCCGGTGGGCCGAGGGGGATTTGGGGCACCACAGTTATGTGCCTGCGTTCTGACTCATGCTTTGCCTCCTCACCAGCTCTCACAGCCAGCAGGACAGCCCCCCTCACCCAGTCCAGGAGCCATGAGCAGAGACAGGAGACTGGCCATACAAGAGGAGGGTAGAAGAAGGGGCCTCAGGTCAGTACTTCGGGCTTCAGAGGACACTGCCACCTTGCCTGGCAGGGTCAGGGCCGTCTGTGTCACACAGAGCAGCAATGGCTCAGTCCCAGGACCCTGTCAGTTTTGCAGCTCTCCCCAACCCACTCAGATCTTGGAACGAAGCACTCAGTCAACCAGCTTCAGAGCAGGCGGGCTGAGTTGGGCCTGGAGACAGACAGCCTCTGCAGACACGGAAGCAAACATCCTCTTGCCACAGTCTTGGGATGTGATGCACTTTATAGTTCATAAAGCACACTTATTGACATAGGCATGCTGACGCAGGCCTGTAAACCCAGCTAGTCAGGAGACCAAGGCAGAAGGATCAAAAAGTTGAAGGCCTCGTGGGTTTGCAGAGTGACTCAAGCCAGTCAGGACAACTTCCAGAAATATCTCAAATATTTTAAAAGTGAACAGAAGGCTGGGGATACAGGATGGAGGCCCTGGGTCCAAGATCCCCCTCCTCACCCCCAGTGGAACAAAAAGGGAAACACCCTTTCCTTTATCTCCCACAGGGATCCTCAGGCTTCAGGCAGAGGGACAGAAACAGAGCAGGGTAGCTCAGACTTGGGAGTGCCAGGGACCATCCTGGGATCCTGCCATGAGCTGCAGTTGGCCTCAGTATGCCTGGTTTGGGCCTGGGCTTCTGCACATCCTTGCCACAGAGCCAAGGACCACAGCCCGTGTAACCAGTTTTTCAAGGAGAATAGTGCTGGGTGGCTTGTGGAGGGTGATCGCACTTAGTCTCTTTCTGAGTAAAGCAATGAAGCCTGCTCACTAGCCTGTGTCTGGCAGTAACTAGCTGCCATGTGTAAAACACCTACGTGAGACTCATTAGATTTAAAGCAAAGGTTCTAGGGGCCTGGAAAGATGGCTCAGTGGGTAAAGACGCCTACTGCCGAGCCTGCTGACCTGAGTTTTAGCCTGGGGACACTCAGAGTAGGAGAGAACTGACTTCACAAGTTGTACTCTACCTTCATAAAACACTCACACACACACACACACATACACACACACTGAAATGCAACAAAATTTTCTAAACAATAAAGCAGAGGCCCTAGGAAGTGGGCACACCCAGCCAGGTGGCAGAGTTCAAATTAAACCCCAAATAGCTCCCTGACCCTCTCTTTTACTCTGCAGAGACAGAGTCTTACTCTATAGCCCAGACTGTTCTCAAACTTAGAGCGATCCTTCTGCCTCAGCCTCTTGAGGGTTAGGAGTCTACCCACCTGGATATCTTTTGTTGTTGTTTTTAAGGTTTTTTTCCATTGTGTAGTTTTGCTGTGTGTAGTTTTAATTTTTTCTCATGTATATATGTGCGCATGTAACGAATGTGTGTACAGTTGCTCATGTAAGTGCTAGGCACACATTTGTGCAGATGTGCGTGGTATGTGTCTGCAGGCATGTGGAGGCCCAAGGCTGACCTCAGGTGTCTTCCTCCACTGGCCTCCACCTCACTCACTGAGCCAGTCTCTTTCGTGAGCCTCCATCTTGCCGATATGGCCAGTCTGGCTAGCTAGCTTGCTCCAGGGGCTCCCCACCTCTGCCTTCTGAGGCCTGGAATTCCAGGCAGGCCTCCACGCCCACCAGGCTCACCACCTTCCTGGGAATGCAAACTCCAGGTCTCATGATTGCATAACAGACACGTTATCCCCTGGGCCATCTCCCCAGGCCTCGAAACTGTTTCTATTCCATACTGTTTTATTTCACTGTTCAGAGACTCGGTCTCCCAGAACCCAGCTGATCACAAGCCCCCTCAGTAGTTCAGGATGACCTTGCACTTCTGATCCTCCTGCCTTCACCTCCCAGGTGCTCGGGTTACAGCTGTGTGCCACCACACGCAGCTTGTGTGGCGCTGGGAGTCAAACCTAGGACTTTGTGCCTCCCAGGCAAGCACTCTACGAGCTGAGCCTCAGCCCCACAACCCATAATCTCTTGGGATGAACCCCGAGATACTGAGTTGTACAAGATGTCACTGTCATCAGGAGATGTTGGACACCCTGGGGTACTGAGGCACAGAGAGGGGGCAAGGAACCCATGTGATCACCAGGAAGTTGTTATTAGAGATTTAAGCATGGACGGGAAAGTGTGATAGACCCACGCTGAGGTGCCTCAGCTCTCCTGTCAATCCCACCTGGGCTAGTGGCTACCAGTAAAAGCACCTGACGGATGCCTGGATGCAGAGGCTGCCCCCACGTCTACTCTGGGCTCAATGGAGCCTGTGCCCAAAGGCAGAGCAAGATCGAACAGTCTCACACCTGAAGAAAACCAAGACAGTCTATGTCCCATGTCTAACAGAGCCACTGGCTCAGTTCCTGGTCACCCAGGGGTGGGAGGTCCAGGCTAAAGGTGACATACACAGGCCTAGGCTCCACCCTCACCTTGACTTCCCAACACAGGGACAGTGAGAGCAGTGAGTCACTTGAAGGAAGTTCTAGGCCCCAAACAGGAAGTGGCTCTTCGGTGCGAACCCCCCTGCAGGGCCAAAGCAGTGGGAGAGGCTGATGGCAGAAGAGAAACCGCTAGGTCACGGCAACAGCTGCTAAGACTTCATCCAAACTTCTCGTCCCCTAACCAACACCACTCAGGTCCCTGGCAAACCTGTCTCCTTTTCCTGAAAGAATGGAAGGTGTGTCTGTCCAGGTGACTGTCATCTGCTGAGAGGCTGAGAGGAGTACATGCTGCTGCTGCTTCGTGTGTGTGCGTGTGTGCGTGCGTGCGTGTGTGTGCGTGCGTGCGTGTGTGTGTGTGTGCGTGCGTGTGTGTGGTGTGTGTGTTTTCTTCCTACTGCATTTTGCAAGTGTGCCGGAAATGCACGTGCTACCCAAGGAACATTTTACAATATTTAACAATTTCCATTGTGCTCATGCAACAGGACATGAGATCCTCACTCTTTTCAAAAATTATATTTATTTATGTATTTATTTATTTCTATGTGTGCAACAGTAAGAGGACAACTGTGGGCATCAGCTCTTGTCTTCCCTCGTGTGGGCCCCAGGGGTTATAGGTGTGTATCACCTGCTTAGTTTGTTTACTTACAGGGGTGCTACACAATAAGCCTAGGGGCTTTGTGCTTGCTAGGCAAGCAGTATCTCACTGCGCTATATCCCCAACCTGCATCTCGCTTTATTTAAGTTTTGAGGCAGGGGCTTGCCGAGTTGCCCAGGCATTCATGGACTGTGTGATCTCGGGGCTTCAGCCTCTTGTGCAGCTTGGCCTGCAGGACCCGGCCAGGCTAGGTTATCTTATTTTAAAAATCTTCTAATTAGGATGCATGCTGTTAAACTTTAGTGAGTTTATAATGTCTTCTGTAACTATAAAATAAATTCTCCTGTATTTATGGTCCCTCTAGTTTACAATTTGACAGAAATATACTCGAAGTTCACACACTGTGGATGTGAATGTGGCTCTGGGAGTGGAGACCAAAGCCTTGTGCTTGACAGGCAAGTGCCCTGCCTCAGAGCCACACCTCCAGGGCTCAAACTCTGTGCCCTTTGCAAAATAATTGCATCTCGTTTTTAATCCTTTAGATCACTGCTGCCAGTGGAACACAAATATTATGAAAATCTTGCTAAAATGAAGACTAAGGTGTTTTATAAAGCAAATGAAAATGAAATGTAAATATCACTCCTTACCCCAACCTCAGCAGGCCATCAACAAAACACCCAACACACAGAGGCGTCAAACACTCTCATTAATGGGGAAGTGGCTCAGCGGGTAAATCGCATGCCATGCAATTGTGAAGACCTGAATTTGCTCCCCAGGACCACGTAAAACCAGGCATGGTAGCACACATCTGTAATCACAGCACGCCGGTAGTGAGATTAGGATTGGTTAGGAGCCTGAGACACTGAGGTTCAGAGAAGGAGGGGGACTTGGCCAAGGTCACACAGCAGGTGATAGAGTCTAGCTAGACTAGAAGCCAAGCCTGTGCTCTTCAGGGCCATCCTCCCAGTGGCCTGAGTCAGGAGGCAAAATCGTGGCGACATCGCCTGTGATGGGTTAGGGTGGAGACCATGGACACCAACCCAGGTTGACCTCATTTAGATTCTGGGGTTTAGTCAGAACTGGATGAAAGGGCAACTTTCTGCTAGTTCCTTCCCAGGACATGCTGACCAGTGTGAGTTCACCAAGTAGAAAAGGCCAAGTACAACTGAGGAGAGACCAGCAAAGGTTCTCCATGGCCCTGACCTAGGCCAGTGTCCTTTTTGTCACTGATGCCCTCGGGCCGGAAGGAGGGGTGCCACGGCCAGGCTAGCAAGCTCCGGAGCTGCTGGGTTCCAAACATGCTGTTGCCAGTCCTCTGGAAGCAAGGGGTGGAGGGGCCACCTAGAAGCTGAGTTCAAGGGCAGCCAGCTGGAGGAGTGGCAGGCAGTGGCCCTGCAGACTGTGTGGTCCTGGGGCTCCCTTCAGCACCCGGCCTACAAGCTGTCACTCACCAGGCTAGGTTCTGGGCAGTCAGCACCCCACAGCCCTTAGCTCCTAATCCTGTCTAAGCCCAGAAGCCAACTGCCAGGCTCCCCCACCCTCCCGGAACCCTTCAGTCTTACAGGACACACTGGATCGTGTTGACCACCTGATGGCAAGCACCTGTTAGGGACCCAAATTTCCCTGGACTGCTGGAATGCCTCTCAGGACACTGCTATCCTCCAAGGCAGCCCTTTAGCAACAACGTCCCTGATTGCTCCTGGAGGCTTACCACTGGGGTGCCGCTGCCACTGTCTCCCAGTCACCTACTGGACTGAGCCACAGGCTCTGCATGGGGTTGGTGGAGCTCACCTCTCCTCCTCCCGTTCCCTTAGCAGTTTCTGTCTCACTACATTTCCTGACAACCATTCTTACATCGAGCCATGTAATCTCAGACACCTAGGGGTCTGTGCCATTGCAGAGATGAAGAAACTGAGGCACAGAGACCCCCATTAGCCAGGCAATAGAACATGAACCTCAATCTCATGTCTTCCTAAATGAAAGCCCAGGCTTGGCGCCTCTGTTCCTCTGTTCCTCTCTGCCCGCGGCTTGCATCATCTGGACATGTTCGCGTCCTCACGTGCTGCTGCTGTCCCTCCTGGCTCCCTGGGCCCACTTTCCTACATTTCTCTCATCACTAGGAAAAAAAACAAACAAACAGAAAAATCTGTGAAAGGTCCAAGGAGAATGACTCAGTCCTCAGACTCCTAGCTGGCTCTGACCCTGTTTTTTGGTCAGTCCTTGTGAATCAGGGTGGATCTGACATTCTGGGAATGCAGGGAGACTTCAAACCAACTCCATGAAAACAAGTTGTAAAAACACTGGCTGCCGCTCAAAGCGCGTGGTCGGATGAGAGGTTTGGCTCCATGGCCAGGGTTGAACAAGTTCATCAGGAGGGAACAGAGTGCAGGAAAGACATAGGCTAGACTCAAAGGAAGAACTTCCTAGTAATGGAGACCTGGGACCAGGGTTGGGTCTGGGTGTGGTCTCTTTGCAAACAGGCAAATCAGCATTCTGACCCTTCCAGGACCTTCTTGTGTGAAGCATCCCTGAAGCAGTCTCCAGCACTGAAGAGGACAGCCCCACACATTCCTAGGCTCCACTCCTGACCTGTGCCTGGTTCAGAAAGATCCTGGGCTTCTTCCAGCCTACTGGATACCGCTCTACAGACCTGAAGGCGGATGGGGGCCTGGAGTTGGGCAGGGATTTGGGCAGGATGAAAGCTGCCATCACAATCCTTCTTGTCTACATTGTCCCTATGGGAAGAGCATTCCCTTCAGGCACCCTCCAACCCTGCTGCTGAAGACTGCAAGAGGTCCTTAGGGTGCCTGGGGCCCCTGCAGACAGGTTCCTTCTAGCTGGGAATACACAGACCTGAGTCTGTCCCAGACCATCATATACAAACCCAGCCTGCTTATCTTTCCTTCTTTGTACAGAAACTTCTGGAAGAGTCATACATGCTCACGTTGCTACTTTCCCCCCTCAGTCCCATCAAGTTCATCAGCAGCTTCCTCACAGGAGACCTGTCGGTCCTCAGTTAACACTGGCCTGACCCTCATGGGAAGGTCTCCTTCCTCGGCTTCCTGGAAAGGTCTCCTCCCAGCTCCCCGGCCTCTTGCCGCCTTCTCTCCCCTGTCCAGCATGGCTGCCCAGCTCATGTTCATTTTCTCTCTTGCTTCTTGGATGCTCAACCCCTGGGCCTTTGCATACCAGGACTAAACTTAGGCTCTGAGTAGCCTGCTTTCCAGGTCCTCTGCCCAGCACCCCCAGGAGCCCTGCACCACAGTGGCCAAGCAGGAATTCATCATTCCCCCTTAGGCCTGCTCACCTCAGCTCTCCTCTCAAGGGCCTTCACCTCCTGACTCCCAGCAAGACGAGAATCACCCTCTCTATATCTCAACCCCCTTAACCCATGGTTCACCAGGCTCTGCTCCTGTTCCCCACCCCTTCTCTGCTCTGTTTTCTAGAGTCATGGCTCGACTCCTCCTGTAGGAAGTTCTGACTACCCCCACCAACTGCAGTTTGCCTTTAGCTGTTTGCACACCTCTCCTGCCTCCACAAGTCTAGGAACACCCAAACTAAGCAGCATGTCAGAGACTCAGGCTAGCTCCTGAAGGCAGCCAGTTGTGTCTGTTCTGACCCTCAGCCCCTAGGGCAAGGACAGATGCCCCTGCTCCTCCAGGAGTCCTTTATGAGTCACACTGTTTCATTGCTGCTTCCTACAGCTTTCCAGAAGTGCCCAGGGAGCACAGAATGCACCCCTTACACACACATGCGCAGCCACACACAGACACAGATGCACAAGGCATGCATGCATGGGAATGCACACACAAGGAGTCAAACTGGCACCAGCACATAGGCTTATGGAGCACAGAGACAGGTCTATGGGACATGAACATCCTGGAGACAGAAGAGACTGGATCATGGTTGCTCTGAAACCACCAGTTGGGGGCGGGAGGGAATAGGGATGGCCAGCACACCAGCCACCCCTGAAGGACCACCTGGTCTGTCTGGACCCTGACATTGCAGAAGGATGAAGGAGAACATATGAAGAGGAGGAGCCATGGGATGCAGGCTGAGCTGGAACAAAGGAGGCTACCAGGTGATCTGGCCCCACCAGCCTGTCACCAAAGCAGGTCTCATCCCCTGCAATGGAGCCAAGCTGAACAGAAAAGGAAATGAATGGGGTCTGATCTATTGGAAGGGGGGGAGAGAGCCAGTACACACATCACACTCAAAGCTGATGTAAATGACAGGAACAAACATGGCATAAGCCCAATCTGCCTGCCCCCTACAACCTGGCACCTCCCGAATCCTCCTGAGTTCCCTTCACACATGGCCTCCCCACTAGGGCACTGCAGGACCTTATACCTCCTTCTGGTACCTGCAGATCAAGAATGAACGCCAAAGTGAATGCCGCATGCAAAGCTCTACTCAGCCTGGCCTCAATTCACCTATCTAGTCCCACCCTCTGTACCTCAGGGAGCCGCCACACCTGGAGCTGTGTTCTTCTCCAGGGACTCCACTTAGCTGTGGATTTCCTTCCTGTGGAACAGGTGTCTACGGTCTCCATGTGATAAACTCTTACAGATCCCTCTACACCCGCACAGGAAGCGCCTCTGTTCCTAGGACTGACTTCAGTAGTAACAGCCAGGTCCCACAGTCAGCACAGCATGAGTAAATTGCATACGGTCAAAATCATGCCCGGCTATATATAGCTCCGGCTTATATGTGATGCCTAGGCATTGTTCTAGGCATTTCCTGTTTTGACTCATGTAGCCCTTACGACAGGGGCAGATTGGATTTCCAGAGACATCTGCTGCAGCAGCGCCCATCCCCCGCAGTCCCCTTAGCGTCACTGTGACGTCTTCCTTTGGAGAACCGAGGACTGTGTATCTATGCTCAAGGGTGGGAGGACCTGGAAGTGATGGCTGAGCGGACACTGAGACCCTCTCGAGACCATGTCTTCTAAGGGAACGCAGCTGTTGCCACACTCCGGAGCACGCTCCTGCAGGAACCCTGAACCACTTTGCAGGTGCTTTGTCTGCATAGGAATCTTCATGCTGTGGGAGGGCTCAACCAGGTGTTTTTTGTTTGTAGACAGAGTCTAATCATATATCCCTGGCTGGCCCAGAACTCATTAGGTAGACCAGGCTGGTCTTGGACTCCCAGAGATCCATCTGCCTCTGCCTCCTGAGTGGTGGAATCAAAGGCGTACTTCACCGTGCCCAGCTTTCAACCAGGCTTTTGGACAAAGGAGGCCCTGAAACGACCTGAAGGCAAAGAGAAGCCCTAATTCCAGTGACCCCGCTGCTGGCTGTTCCAGCCACATGCTGCTTGCCTGAGCCCATCTTAAATCTCTGATTTATAAAATTAAAGGTAGTTTGTGTTTTGCTTCATTTTGTTTGGTCAGAGTCTCATGTAGCCCAAGTTGACTTGGAATTTGCTGTGTAGCCAAGGATAACTTTGAACTTCTGGTTCTCTTGGCTCTGCCTCCTGGGCGCTAGAAATACAAATCTGTACCACCGTGCTTGGTTTTAGGTGGTAGAAGGATTAAACACAGGGCTCCAGGTGTGCTAGACAAACACTCTCTGGTTAAGTCACAAAGTTTGAGGGTGACCTGTTTTGTAAAGTAGAAAGTCTCTCTGCTGTAGAGAAGAAAGACACAGGACACAGAGAGCTTAAGCGACTTGCTAGAGGTCACACAGGCAGTAAGTGGCAGAGGCGGGATTTCAACCCAGGCAGCTTCAGCCCAGAATCCACACTCTTCCTGCCATGATGATGATACTAAGTGCCTCCAGGTTTGATTGGCCCTCCTACCCCCACCTCAGAGCTCAGGGGAGTGGCTACCAAGTGAAGAAATGATGGAAGGAAGAGATGCGCGAACGACAGGCAAGAAGGAACAGAAGCAGAATGTAAGCTCCCAGGTAGAAGAGGAGGATTTAACCCAGCCTGCACGGTACAAGTGAGTCTCCCCAAGCCCTAGTTCCTGGGACAACTTCACTATCCACAACCCTGAGCAGTCATGGGGTCAGAGATGCCACGGCCTCTGCCCACCATGGGGATTCTTCTCACAAGCTACCCTGCTTCCTCCCTCCTTCTGCAGCTCTGACACTTGCAGAATTATGCCTGGGCCACAGGTTGCTGATACTATAAGGCAGAAGTTCTCAACCTGTGGGTCACAACACCTTCATGGGGATGGGGGGGTTCAAACAATCCTTTTACAGGGTTGCCTAAGACCATTAGAAACATAGATATTTATATTACAATTCACAACAATAGCAAAATTATAGTTATGAAGTAGCAACAAATTTAAATTTATGGTTGGGGTCACCACAACATGAAGAACTGTATTACAGGGTCACAGCATTAGGAAGATTGAGAACCACCTCTCTAAGGGCCTATGGGCTCTAGGCATTGCCTGAGACCTAGACTGAATCACAGCATGGCCATTGCTGGCTGTGTGAATTTGGACAAACCCCTGACTTTCTGAGGTCAACGGACAGATACACAGCCCCTACTCTGGCTTCACGGGGTGCAGGTGACATATGGATGGGTATGTGGATCCTGTAACTCGCAGACAAAGGGACGGGCCTCTAAAAGAAAACCAGGTAATAGAAATGACTTCTACCTCCCACTTGGTGTGAGCCTGATGAATGTCACGCCTTTCTACATACAAACTTCTGCTCTACCACTGAACCCCTGAACAGCCAGTGGAGGACTCAGACTCATAGCAAAGGTGACCCAGAACATGGGATACAACCCAGGTCTGTCCAAAAGTCCCATTCCTGTCATAACAGTCAAGATCTAGAAGCAACCCAACTGTCCATGGACGGGTGAATGGGCAAAAATGTGCTATGTCCACACAATGGGATGTGACTTTGCCTTTAAAAAGAAAGCCTGACTTGCTGTATAACAGGGATGAGCCAAGAGGGCATCACCCTAGGTGAAATAAGCCACTCGAAAAGCGACAGATACCGCGGGATTCCATTTAATGAAGCATCAAAAGGAGTCAGATTCATAGAAACAGGAAGCAGAGTGTTGTTGGTTACTAAGGACTATGTTGAGGGAGGGCAGGGGGGGTGGTGGTGAGGAAAGGGGGGGGGTGGGAACGGGAGGCATGAGGAGGGCTGACTAATGGGGTTAGACAGCACCAGTTTGACCTGATGAAAAAGGTGACTTCTGGAGATGAAGCTCAAGGACAAAGCGCTTTCCTCAGTGTGTTAATACAAGGCTCTGGGTTCCAAACACCCACTCTGGGGACTCACGGTGCAGCAATGTAAATGTAGTTACCACCATGCAGTTGTGAGGCCCAATAACACAGATGGTGTGTTACTAGCCCAGACTAGTCTCAACTATCTATGTAGCCGAGGATGAACTTGCTCTGATCCTCCACATCTCCATCGCTGGAATGACAGGCCTACATCCACCACACCTGGTTTGGTAATGTGGTGCCAGGGATTAAACCCACGGCATCATCCGTGCAAGGCAAACATTCTACTAAATGAGCTATATCCCCTGCCTGTGTTTTGAGTTCTTGATATAAAATAAAATTTAATAAAATGCTCCCAGTTTGGGGGAGGCAGGCAGGAAGGAAGGGTACTGGGGGGGAACACTCAGGAAGGCCTCCAATTTGGCACAGGAACACTTGAGTGGGGCAGGATTTGGGCAAACAATATAAGCCTGGGACCCTCCAGGCTATGGCTGGACCTTCAGCCGACTCTAAGCCCTGACTTCCCAGGTCTGCCCCCAAAGTGAAGAAAGCAGGCCCTGGTATTCAAGAAAGAAGGGATTTCTTGAGTACCTACTATGTGCTGCTAGGCCCAATTACCCTATGATGTGGGCCCCCTTCTGTCCTAGGGCCTCGGTCTTCCTGAGAGGGACTCATGATGCCAAGGTATCCCTACAGTTCTCACACTGGCAATCAGTGACAGGGGACAGCAGGGATCTGGTGCTTTGGTCTCATGGTCCTTCCCCAAGCAGCCTCTGGCCAAGTTGTGGAAGGGACTGTGAGACCCAAGAGGGTTGGGGTTAACTCAGACTCTACAGACCTATGCCTGAACCTGCTATGTGAGTGACAGGGACACAATCCTCAGCCTCAGGCCAGTAGTTTCTCCAGTTCCACATAGGATGCCAAAAGAATAGACTCAAACATATAGCAAACCCTGGTTTCCTATAATCAGAAGGATAGACTTTTCCTACCCTGGAGCTTCCTCAAAGAGATCTGACTCTGGTCCCTTCCCCTGGCTCTCAACAACCTCCTCCCCCAAAAGCACACGGTAGGTAAGACCTTGGTTCCCAGGCCACGAGGTCACATCAGGACATGACACCAAGCTTCCTCTCTATAGCCATTGGGTAGGTTAGATGAAGCCAGGGCACCAGATGCTGAGGCCAGGTCTGGCATGCAGTAGGTGCTCAGTAATAGCCACAATCCTCAACTTTCTCCTTTCAGGCAAAAAAAAAAAAAGGCCATTTTTATTGATTGGTTTGTCCACTCAAAGGCTGGTTTGTTTGTTTGAATCATCTCAGAAGACATTCCCCCAGGACACTAGGAGACTGGGGCCCAGGGGAGAGGAAGGCAGGAGGAGGAGCCACACTTTACAGAAAAACAAAGAACTGGCATCCATCTTCTGGGACCAGGCTGTGAAACTCTTGCTAGCAGCCCGTCCACCCAGGAGAGCCCAGGGTGGCCCCAGATCCTGCTTAATAAGCTCCCCAGTGTCTGGCGGGAGCTGATGCACTCGGCTATGCTTAGATCCCATACAGCCTTCTATTCTTAGCCAAACAGAAGATGGTGCCTGCCCCGAACTGCCCAGAAGAACCTGCTGGTCCCCGGTGGCCACTCACAGCAATGAAGCGTAAGTGGCAGCACTGACCTGAGGAGCCAGGCCACACGAGGGCCTCAAGGGGGCCCAGAGCCCAGTGGAGGGGCCTGCCTGGGCTGGTGCAGGTTTGCAATCTGTGACTCCTAAGGCCACTTCCAAGTCACAATTTCATAGGGCCCAAGACACTGAGGTCCCGTGAACTGGTATTCTCAATATCTGGGGATAGAAAATCTGCAGTTCTAGAGGAGCAAGGGTCTCTCAAGAGCTCTGAAGACAAGCCCTCTTGCCATATCTGCCCTCCCCCAGCCAGCCATGGAGGCAGAGGCTGTCATCACTCTCCTGGTCCTGGGGGCTCAGGCAGCACAGTACAGCAGGTAGACTCCCCTCCCCTACCAATGAGCTGCTCCATGACCCTCCCTCGCTGGACACTGCTGGGCAGGTGTGTCAGTGTGTGTCCTGTGCCTGTGGGGTCAGCACACCCAGTCATGGGCAGCAGTGACCTGTCACAGCCGCAACGTGGAGAAATGGGATGAGAGGCCGGCTGCCTTTAGAGATCATAGTTAACCTCACACTGCTTCACTTCCGGTAGCAGCTTCCTGGGACCACCTCTTCAAACACCCTGTTTTAGATGGCAAATCTGGGGCACAGAGAGGAAGAGGGGTTCTCAAGGTCACATAGGGGGCTGGAGACAGAGCCAGCACAATCGTCCCTAGGGTGGCTAATGGACACACCTCTGGGGTAGTACCAACCGCCCTTCCTTCCCATCTGTCCCAAACTGGGGACTCTGGGGCATGGCTGTCTTCTGTTCCCTGAGTCCCCAACACAGTGACCATAACAGTCTGTGGGACAAGCTGAGAAGCAGGGGATGGGACAGCGAGCGGGTCATGGACTCATGCCCAAGGCTGGCTGCTGAGCATACATGTGGTCTTTTGAGGACTGACCCTGACACGTGTAGGGGACACTTGTCAAGCATACCCGGCAGCTAATTAGGCAGCTGCTCCATCAAAGGAAGCAAATGAGGCATACACAGCCCATCCACATAGTCTGGCTGTCACCAGGACCAGGAAGCCAGTCTTAGTTGCTGGGGCCCCTGGGCTCTACCCCCAGGGCCTCGCAACCAGTAGCTTCAATACAACATATGGAGAGTGCAGTGTGCTATTCATGGAACAAGAAGAAAAGGGCTCCTTGAATCACCTGGTTGGCCTTCAGGGCTGCCTGCCTCCCCTGAAAGTGACAGACACTGGAGTGATTTGAAGTGACAGTCGCTAGCGTACCTTTGCTGTTGCTCTTTCCCAGGCACTGTGGAAATGGCCTCTTTCTCACTGAAGGAGACCACAGATCAAGTCTCTTAGTCTTGGGTCTACAGCCCCAGTCCTTCATCTCTGCCAGCACTCTGTTTCTTTGCTTCGGCCTGGAACTGGTTCTTCCCTCCTAGTCAGTGGCAGACCATGCACCCTGCTTGCTTTGACCTCAGCCCAGCCTGTGAGACTAAGCCACTTCAGCAGCCCTTTTCAGTCGAAGTCAGAAAGGCAAGCTGCAAATCCAAAGTGTGGAAACCAGGACAGAACCCACTGTTTGACTTTTCTAAGCCAGGAAAGACAGGAGGTAGATTAGAGCTATGACTCAGTGACAGTGCTGACCCAGTATGCCCAAAGCCTTGAATGCATAAGACCTGATTCCACGCACAGGATTGGGGAGCGGGGGGCTGTAACCAGCTTAAGTCACATTGCTATGCTATTACATCCTTTCAGCTGAGGCCACCCCTAGGCCTCTCCCACCCACCGACCCAAGCGTAGAGAACATGTGGGCTGTCTCTGGGGCCAGCCTTGCCAGCTGTCTGCTCTCTGCTCTGCTCTGAGGGGGCCAGGACACCATCTGGGAGCTGTAGGCACAAAGACTTTAGGAGGGACCCCCAGGATTCAAGAGGAGGGGATGCTGGCTAGACTTCTCCTGTTCCTTGAGACCCCCATCCTGGCCAGGGTTGCTACGCTGGATTGCCAGGCTGCCTGTGCTTGGAGTGGGTGCCCTGGGCTGTAATGAAGTCGAGCAGCAGTCACCCCCAGAGCCCAGTGGGAAAAGGGAGGGTGTGTGAGAGTGACTGTCTTGCTCTGTCCTTCAGTTCCTATGACTACCAGCCCCGACCCTTCATCACCGCCAGCCACCCAGGACCATACCCCACCCCACCGCCATATGCAGGCAGGTCCTGTCAGACCTAGCCTACAGCAGTGCTAACAAGAGATTTCCTAACACATGCCTCACACCTGTCCCAGAGGCCAAAACCTCGTACTCCAAGAATGTAGCTGGGGAGGTGGCATCTAAATCCAAGAGACAAGAGGGACAGCAAGGTGTCTGTCCCTGCTCTGTGCAGGGACACACAGTGCTGGCTTGTGTGAGCAACTTGTATGTAATTCAGAGTCCTATGGCTGTGGCCTGAATAAAGCCTGTGCTACAGGGGAAGCCCGGCAGGGAACAGTAAGCCACTACCAGAGAATGCTTCCAGAAAAGGTGATGAGTGAGCCTGACGTCGGGAATATAGAAATTGGACAATACAGACTATTGGTGATCACAGCTAGTTATGGGAGGGTCTATCTATCTATCTATCTATCTATCTATCTATCTATCTATCTATCTATCTATCTATCTATCCATCCATCCATCCATCCATCCATCCATCTACCTACCTACCTACCTATCTGTCTATCTGTCTATCTACCTACCTATTTATCCTATATTTTTTTGAGACAGGGACTCATCTATCCCAGCCTGAACTTGAACTTACTACAGAGTGAAGGATGACCTAGATTTCTCATCTTCCTGTCTTTTATCTCTTGAATGTTTCGATTAATTGCAGGCATGTGCCACTATGCTTAGTTTATACACTGTTGGGGATAGAGCCCAGGGTTTCTAGGCAAGCACTCTACCAAATGAGCTACATCCCAAGCCCCTAAGTCAGTTTATAATATGTATCCATGTTATCTCCCTAGATCAGCACAAAGTCTCATGTGGGAGTCATTATTACTATTCTCACTCAACAGAGGCAGACGTGGGAGATGGCAGACTGGGGAACCTTCCAGAGCTCCAACCCCATAGCAAGCTGCATGCACTAATCTTCCTTCCAGCCTGGCTCAACTCGCCTCTCCAGCTCCTCCCTGCTCTGTCATGGGATCTGGGGCCTTAGGAGAATGAGGCTCTGTCATGGGGCTACCACCAGTGGAGGCAAGGCAAAAGGAAAAGTGCAGTTCACTGGTACAAGGTGGCTAACACAACCCAGAGGTCCTCATCCCTCCCAGCTGGGGCAACCTGGAGGACCTCAAGACCAGAGGAAGAGTGAGCATGCCCAGGACTCCTGAGAGTCTTCAGCCTTTGGGAGGATTTGCTAGTGGCCTTGCCTAACCACAATAAGAGGCCCTGAAGCCTATAGAGGAGAAGGACCCAGTTAAAGATCCAGTCAGTTCATACATGTCAACCAGACACTAGCCAAGTGCTGGGGACACTGGGATGAGTCTGACTTGGTCCTGGTCCTTCCTGGTTAGGGCCTTCCTGGTCAGCTAGGCACCCACTCAGTGGGTACTCAGACATTCCGTATCTACCCAGTAGCCTCTGCAATAGTGTTCCTATGCTCCTATTGTCCAGGGGCTCCTTAAGCACCCCCACACAGTGCCACTCTACACCTCCGCTCCCAGCTGTTACTTTGCTGAGAACACTGGACAGACCCACTCCCACCCACTGCATCTCCCCTCTGTGGCACAGGCACTCACTGCACACCCTCAATGCCGAGTCCAGGGCAATGGGCCTCAGGAGGCACCATCTGTGCCAACCCTCCTCTTCTGGGCCTCCCTAACTCCACTTGATTCCTCAGACTTCCTGCAGCAGCTGTGAACTCTGCCCAGGGTAGCTGGTCCTCAACAGCTCCTGGGAGATCTGGGAGATCTGACACTAACCAGGGCCTAGGTACGGATCCCCGGTACAGAATAAATGTGTCACCCACCCACCCACCCACCACAACCTGAAATAATTAAAAACTTGCTTCTTCCTTTTAAGGCTTGTATTTGTCTTTCTTTAAAAACCCTTAGTGGGCTGGGAAATGAAATGGAAGATTCTTAGTCAGACGTGTCTTGGCATTTCCCGGGGCTGGCTGTGTGCCTGGCCCACAGTCAGTGCCTGAGACAGGTCCGTTTGGTGGATGAAGAATCCAAACATCTCTACCTTCACGTGTCCTGCAGCCGGAAGCTCCACCATTACAGCCAAGGCTGTCTTGTACCAGTGTCCTCAAGATAGTCTCCAGAATACAAACAGTCCTAAGCCAAGAAACGAGCTTCTCCCTGTGGCTTCCTGTGTGAGACATCCTGATGAAAATTTGCCAAGCAGCTTGTCCTGGGTTCCAGGCCTCCAAACAAGCTTGGGAGCCTGACATGATAATGCACGCCTCTAATCACAGCACAGAAGGTGGACACAGGGCCTGGAGCTCAAAGCCAGCCCTGATTATATGAGTATTTGTATCATATAATGCTCTGAGGCTGGTATCCAGGAAAGACCACACTTAAACTGACCATTAAAATAGAGGCGAATAGTCTAACCTCATCCCCTACCACCAGTTCTTGCAGACAGAAAAGAAGGTGACGTTGTATAGTCTGCAAATAGAGTACAGAGGAAGGAAATGGTCAAGGATGGGCAGAGATGTGAGCTAGCTGTGAGGCAGGGATTCTGCCTGCTGCTCCAGGCATCTGCTGTTGGTAAAGTGGAGCTGAGATCCCTCCCTAGAGTATCGTGGAGATTCAGGGTGGTGAGGCAAGCAGAGGCAGAAGTCCGATGCCAGCATTCCATCTGTGCATCATGATTTCCTTGTCTTTTGTCAGAAGGGTGTGGCCATGTCTTGACCAAGCACAGCCACTGCAGAAGTCCCCCACCAAGAAGGATGGAGTTCTCAGCAAGGCCCAGGGCACCAGCGGCTGGCAGCATAGGAATGAATGAACGAAGGCTCCTAAGATCTGCCACTTAGAAAAGACACTCAGATAAGCACAAGGGGAGAGGAAGAGGTGCTGAGATGAGGAGGCAGGTTTGTGGACAGCAAGATGAAGGGATGGGGGACTGGAGACAGAACACAGAGCTGAGCAGGTATGGCCATAAGAGCAGGCACTTGGCAAAGCAGGCAAGTTCTGTAAGGCCCATCTTTGCAAGATGACAACTCCTGTCTTGAGCAGGAAAAGAACCATCTCCTCACCCCAGGCTCCATGCTCTTTCTTGAAGGCTCTATCCCAAACTATACAAATTGTTTTACAGGTATGATGAGCAGGGGAAGCCCTTGAGCATGGCACAGGCCTTCACTGTCTGAAAGACAGCTTCATGCACCTGTACCATTTGGCATACTCATGCACCAGACATTTTGAAAGGACCTACTATGTTCTAAACAAGTCCTATTTGGCACTGTGAACAAGAGGTCGCGGCAGGCAACATCATCACACACAGAAGGTTCTGAGCAAATGATGCAGCAGTTCACTTAAGGGTAAAAGCAAGTTTTTGTAGGAAAAATAAACAAAAATTCCCTACAGCCTGGAGGACCAAAACACATCGCTGAGTGGCCTCGAGCAGTCACCTTTGAGTCTCCATCCTTTTATCTGGAAAGTGAGGCTGATGGTAAAACTAATAATTTAAAAAAATGCACCAGGCACAGGACAAGCATTCCCTCACTCAACTCACACAGCCAGCGTGAGGTCTCCTTTTCCCAGTTAAGGAATCTGAGGTCCATCAGGAGATGGGAGTCACGGTGAAGTCCTGGGCAGGTCTTCTAGAACCTACCCTCATGGCCTCTCTAACAAATATTCCTCACAGACTGTGGGGAATTCAGAGACACTGCGATACTAATGCTTTGCAAGGCTACACCAGTGAGTGTCCAAGGCAACAGGAAGAAATCTTGAGTCCCCTTTGATGCTAACATGCTTAAGTTTCCAAGGCTTGCAAAACTGTCCAGGTCCAGAACGCCTGCATTTCTGGCCAGTTGCCTCCCAGGAGAGTAAGCCACACTCCTGGGGTCCCTGCAGCCCCTCACCATTGCCCACAGAGCAGGGTTCTTCCTGATGCCCAGCTCCCCACAATGAGGCCGCTTGGCTTACACCCACCTGCCTCTCTTGTACTCCACCTCTGCCAATCACCTAGAGAGTCCTGCTTGGTCTAGGAGGCAGGGGAGTCCAGCGTCCTTCCCCGACCTTCCTGACAGATTGCGGGAGCTCTAGCCAATCCATATATTGGCTTCGCTGAGCTCTTTCAAGTTTCCCACTTGCAGAGGCTGAAGAGACAGCAGATAGGGTGGTTCTACTGGAGGGAAAGTATACAAGTAAGCCAGAGACTGTGCAGAGTTAGCTGGGCGAGCAGGCCCAAGGGCAGCATGCTGCCATTGCCTGGTCTGCGAAGGGAGACAGCACCTCACCTGGAATCAGGAATCCCCAACTGACCTTAAACTCAGGGCCACCCCTGGGGAGCCTCAGCCTGAATAACGAATTATTCAGATCCTACCACCATCAGTCACCGGAGAGCCTTTGCCAACTCTACTTTCAGGTTATCTGGGGCCCCACAATAAGAAAATGGCCATGAAGTTAAATTGTATGTCTTCACTAGGGAGACCTGGGCCCCAGAATGCAGATACCCTCTAGGCCCCGTGTGGGTGAAAGAGGTTGCTAAGTAACCTCATGCCACACTGGCAAGACAGGTAGTCATCAGCACGCAGGTTTGCCGCTCAGCCCGGGGCTCTCTCCTCTACCCAAGAACCACACCTTTTGGAGGGTGAATAGTTAAGACAATTCACACCCATACCCTCCACCCCGGCTCTGCTATTGACTGCTGGGACCCCAAGCTCTAGGGTGGAAACGGACAGTCTCTGCTGCTCTGTTCCCTGCCTCGTTGCAGTTACTGTTGGGCACATGAGGATGGAGGACGGACTCAGCCTGGCTCTGCACAGTCCCCAGAGAAGATGAAAAGGAGTCCAGCTGCAGAACAATAGACTGCAGTCAGACACAAGAAAGAACTTCCTGGAGAGGCGTTAAGGATGACACAGAGGAGCAGAGCTGGGTAAGGGTGGCTGTGGAACTTCCTGTGAAATATAAGATGCTGTCTTATCTGCTGTGTCACTTTACCTCCAACAGCACGGACAGCAAACATTGCTACCAGTCTCCTGGGGATGCAGCTAAGTAATGCTCAACCAGGCTTTGTGGTTAGCTCAGTGTATTCTGGTTCTGCTCAAAGAGGCAGAGGTGGGTCTGAAAGTAAGGACAGACTCTGCGGCCCACACTCCCTCCTCCACAGGACCCTCCTCTGAGCATTGAGATACTGTTCCTGTCACTGATGCCCAGGTGAGAGCTGTGAGGCAGGGGGTAGGGGCAGGTGCTCCCGGTGACTGGCTCTGTGTTCTAGGCCTGTCAGGCTATGCTCTGCAGACATCACCACCCTCCTGTGGGGCCTCCCAGCATTTCAATGCCAGGCGCCCAGCCAATCTCCTGTACAGTCCCTTAGCCAGGCTTCCTCCCAAGTCCAGACTCGGCCCTTTACACTATGCTGCCTGTTCCCTGTTGGAAGTAAACTCTACGGGCTCCCCACACCCTCCATTACCAGTGATGACTGTCTACCATAGTCCCCTTCAGGAGACAGGGGCTCCTGAGCTCAGGGTAGCAAGGCCTGAATGAGGGTCAGAGACTAGTGGTGGCAGCTATCAGCTCTGGGGAACACTGAACATGGCCACCTCAGGGCTAGCTTTGAGCTGCCACCAATGTCTTCATGAACTTCGCCCACTGAGAGATAAGGCAAGGCTTCACTGGAAACCACACTCACCCTGACTTGCTTGGGGGTGGGGTGCAGAGATGAAGAGGAGGTCACCCCAGAACCCTGTCTTTGGGAGGACTAGAGTGGTCAAGGTGCTTTGGTATGGGGTCCCACCTTATTACATTAGCAGTCTGAGCTTGACTCCCCAACAGTGTCATTCACATAGAAAAACTCTGCTCAGCGACAAAATGACCTGCCCATTGTCACCTTGCAGTCAGTGACAAAGTGCAAGTTTTGGTGTCTCTAAACCAGCCTGCACTGCAGTCATTGGATTGATTTGGCTGCCAATACAGGGAGCTGATTTCAGTGGGGTCAACTGCTGGTGAGGACGTGCACAGAGGCCTCCAATGTTCTCTAGACACCCTCCCCTCACTGGAAAACAAAACACCCCTCTGACACTCTCCAGTTCTCCCAGGTGGGACCAGGAGAGGGTGGGCGGGGCAATCGGGTATCCGGGCTGGAAAACAAGCAGACTCAGACAAGGCTCCATTGTTATAGGGAGCCTGACACTTTGACCATTTAAAAGAAAAACCAAGCAAGTGGAGTACTGACTATCACTTACAGTGAAGGGGAACAGAGCAGGACCAAAAAGATGGCTCGCTGGTTAAGAACGCTGTGTGCTCTTCCAGAGGACCCAGGTTCAATTCCCAGCACCTACATGGGAGCTCACAACTGTCTGTCACTCCAGCACCAGGGGATCTGACATCCTCTTCTGGACTCTGAGGGGACCAGGCATACATGTGACACATAGATATACAAGCAGACAAGACACCCATACACATAAAATAAGAAGATAAATAAATATAACTTTTTAAAAAAGGACGGCAATGGGAAGAACCACAAGTCCTTGAACTCACCCTTCCCCACACGGCCCTGACACTAGAAACCTGGCACAAGCAGGTGGCTGGGACAGGGACTCCAGGGACTGAGTCCAGGCAGGCTCTGCTGTTGCTGCGACCTTTCACTGCACCCTGGTGACACAGCATGTCAGGCACGCACATTGCATGTGTAGCCTCAGCTTAGACAAAGATGATTTTTATCCCCCGCGCCCCCCCCCCCATTCTTCATCTGAGGAAACCAAAGCTGGAAAAAAGACTCCAGGAGTGCAAAGTCTGTCAGACTAAAGGACTTCCCACCTGTCACTTCTCTGTTCAGGGAAGTCCCAGGTCAGGGAGCGTGGCCAGGAGCTGCTCCTCCAACGGGCAGTCTTGTGGGATGCTTCCGGCAGCATGTGGAAACCTCAGGCAGGTCTCAGATGCCCTACACCAAAGTGTCCTGAAGCTCTGATAACTGAGCCGTCCTTGCCTCAGAATGATGAGCCAGGCTTTCCCAAGCTGTGGACAGTTTCTCAGAAGGCCAGAAGCTACTGCAGCCACACCCACCTTGGGAACCTCTTTTGGAGGAAGGGATTTAGTTCTCTAATCCCGTGTTTCAAGGGGCAGAGTGTCCTCAACCCTCACAGCCAATCCAGTGAAGACACAGACTGCCCTGACCTCATGTGCCTCTGGTGAACTTCTTTAGAATTCTTGAGAGGCAGGGGAGGTCCTGACGCCACCACCCTGGCCCCCTTCAGGTAGGAAAGAACTTTCTCTTTGAGGGTCTTGCTTGGGAAGGTGAGATGTCTTGGGGGAGGGAGCTTTTTCTTTTTCTTTTGTTGATGCTGTTGGGTTTTTTGGAGGTTGTTGTTGTTTTGTTGTTTTTGTTTTTGAAACCGGGTCTCTCTACATAGCCCTGGCTGCCGTGGAACTATGCAAACCAGACTGGTCTGAAGCTCACAGGGATCTGCCTGCTTCTGCCTCCTGAGTGCTGGGATTAGAGTTGTGCACATCCAGGCCCAGTCAGGGAGCTTTTTTTAAGAGTCCTTTCATTCACAAGCTGAACAGCTACAGAGGGGAAGCCAGGGACCGCCCCCCCACCCCACACACACACCTTGACGGGCTACTTTGTGAGCCAGAAGATAAAAGAGCTCCACTCAGGCCTGTCAATTTGGCCCTCAGCCTGGGAAAGGCTAGGCCTGTTGGGCAAGAGGCCTATACTTTCCCCCAAACTCCCTGTTGGCCCTCCTGTTATGCATGGAGAGGCGGCAAAGGGTGAAAGGAAGACAACCTGCAGAGGTTAGAGGTCCTGGCTACCTTAGGAAAGAAGACATAAGCCCAGCTCAGAAGCACTGCCTCCAGGAAGCCATCCCTGATCCTTCTCTGGGCAGCCCAGCCCTGGCCTACCTAGTCAACATTCTGCATTGTCATTCCTTCTGTGTCCTCCTCTCCCTAGCAGGCTGTTCATTCATACTGCAGAGCAACTGCCCTTTGCCTGGGATCCATTCCATCACCCTCCTTGAGCACCTGTTCCCTCTCAGCAACCTGCTCGGTGCTGAAGACACGGACAAAAACCATTTACCATTCACTGAGCGCTTACGTGCTGGGGCTCTGTGTGTGTGCATAGGGTGCTAGCCGCTGACTATTTAGTAGGTGCTCCACCTCCAAGCCAAACCCTAAGCTGTGCGGGGCCTTTTGAGTACCTCATCTGTAGGATCTATGTCATCCTCACAATAGCCCGTGGAAGGAAGAGATATACTGAGCCCCATTTTATAGATTGGGGTGACTTGCCCCAGCCATGTGAGACCAGCCCAACCTCAGGGAATCGCTTTTCAGCTTGGAACTTTGGTACCCAAACGTTTACCTGTGGTTGGTATGCTTCCTCCACAGCCCACGATCTCCAGTGATGTCGGCAGATGAAGAGTGGTGTAATGCTACCTCCCTGAAAAAAAAAATCATGCTTGTTCTGCAACTATTGGCTGGATCCCAAAAGCTTGTCCCAATTGGGTCACTGATGTTGCATGCTCAGGGTTTGAGAGGAGATACAAGGGTTTGAGAGGTCCCCAGGCATCTCAGTCCTACTTCCTGCCCCAGTCCTAGCTCAAGGTCCCTCCCAGGCCAACAACTCTCTGCTCATGCTCACACATGGCTTCTCTCTGAGAAGGGGCTGGGAGCAGCATCCCCCACCTAAATTCACTAAAGAGCCTCCTCCAGAAAGCCCCCCGCCCTGGCTCCAGCCATTGTGCTCTTCAGTCAGCTTCTTCCAGAGTCATTTGTTCACGAAGCCAAAAAGGGAAAGGCAAAGGGGTTCACTGAGAGTGTCTGCCTGTGTGCCAGGCCTCAGCAGCTTCCCACTCTCTGCACCTCACTAAGCCTCATATATTGCTATTATCTGCTCATCTTACAGGTAAGAAAATAGGTGCCAGAGTTGAAAGGCTTGTGCCAGGGGCTGCTCTCCTTCTCTGTCCTAGGAGAGCTACCTTGTGCCAAGCACAGTGGTGGGCATTTGGTGGAGAGATTCTGGCCAGCAAGCAGACAGATCTACCCTCTCCCCAGGCTAGTCAATGAACACTGGCCATGGGCCAGCAACAGAGGAGGGCTGGGCTCTATCTGCTTGAGAGGGGTCCCAAGGGCTTCTGGGAAGAGGCATCTCCAGGCCTAGAAGGCCTCTACCAAAACTCCCCTAACCACGACAGAACAGCAGGTAAACCATGGCCAACAAAGCCCTGGCGCCCTCCGGGCAGCTAAGCAAGGAAAAGCCAGCTGCCCTGCCACTGACCCCACAGTGGCTGGGCCAGCTGGCCTCTAGTCCTGCCAACCTGGCCTAGCCCCACCAGCTCTCAATCACAGCTAATGACTATGCTGCCTACAGTCCAGGCCACCACCCTCCTTCAAGTGACCACAGTGCTCCTGGCCCAGATATTGATCGGCTAGGCCAAAATCACAGCTCCTGTCCAACCACATCCTTTAGCCCTGTGCTGTGACCTCTTCCTCCTGCCAGGGTCATGAAGGACACCGCAGAAGACCTGAGACATGGGGTGCAGGGACACTAAACAGGGAACAGAGGGGCTGACTCATTGCAAGCAGAATAGCCAGCCAGCTACCCAGCCGGCCGGCACAGACCCCAGGGCCAGGGTTCCTTCCCAGAATCTACAATCAGTCCAACACTGCCATACCCTGGCCCAGGGGAGGAGGCTTGAGTCTAGCTCATCACACTCCAAGAACACTTTCGAGGTACTGGGTGGAGATGAGGGCACAGAACACCTCCTAAGAGCTGGCTTAGTGTCCATGCAGTGGCAGAGAAGAGCACAGATTTCCAGTTCAAATGGATGCTGGCCTGACTCTCTGTTCCCTGATGTTTAGCTCTAGGAATTCGGGCAAGACAGAGCACCTCCCCAAGCTCCAGTAAGTATCTCAGCAAAAACAGCCATTGTGCAGAGTTACCATGACGGACAGTGTCAGCACATTGTGCAGCCCTTCCTAAGCAGCGAAGGGCATCAAGCTATGACTAATATGCCATGAGAGTAGAACCAAATGCGCGTGCATTTCCTAAACTGTGAAATATTATTACTACTATCAGTACATGTTTACTGTGAACATTCACAGATGGCATCCCAGAGGGGTGGACAACCCAGGAACATTTGGGGGTGGGATCTGTGACCCAAAGTGGGCCAAAGCAGAGAAAGTGAGCAGAGAAGGGGCAGGGATGTGACCCAGACTATCCCACAAGCAAAAGAGTATCTGGGTGGTCACACGGTATGTGTTAAGTAGACAGTGATGAACAAGGAGCCTGAGGCTCCAATAGTGGTTAGGGCCGCAAAGGCCACACCCAAGGCCTGGTCTGGTTTCCCCGTCACAGAGGGGCTCTAAACAGGGCCTCCACGCCTCTCCCTCCTGATTGCTCAGCCCTCTCTGATCCTGAATCATTACCCCAGTGTTACTGCTCCAGAATTCTCAACCATCACACCTACCACACCATCTTATTCCCGTGAAGCAATCCTTTACTGACTACCATTCCTACTCAGGGTTTTACTTATGTGACCCTATGGCCACCCATAATGAACTTGAGAAATGAGCCTTGCCATGCTAATTTTACAGAGGGGAGAAATTGTTGCCATGTATGGTCAGGTGTCTTGGCCTCTGGTCTCACTGTGAGCAGGTGGGACAAGCAGGATTCCCTGAGGGCCTCTCTGGCCACCACCCTCCTTCCCGAACATCTCTGAAATCAGAGATCTGCAGCTTGATCCTAGCTCAGCTACTTGGTTCCCATTATTGTCCATAGGTACCCTGCCCCCAACATCAGTAGAGAGCCGGGAGGATAATAGCTCCCTCTCTCCTTGTCCTGCTCCATCCTCCCTCCTATACGCACACGTGCACACGAACACACACACACACACACAGAGTATAACCCAGACTGAAGCACAAACAGGAGCCACTAGCCTCCTCTAGTGGGACGGAGGCACAGCCGAAGGCAGCTATTTCCCTAGCCTGCCTCCCAGTGAGGGGAATGATAAATTATTCATTGCACCCTATGCTTAGGGAGGCCAGACAACGGGCTAAAGGGAATGGACACTTGCTGCTGCCCCGCAGGAAGCCACAGTGGGTGTGAGGACTGTTAGAATCCAGAACTCCTTACCAGTGTCCCCCAGTAGATTCTAGAAGGCTCTGTAACTAGGCGAGGTGACACAAGGGAGTGTGACCTGCACAGGAACCCCAGCTGAGCAAGCTGAAGTTTCTCAGGCTGCAACAGCCACCTGCATCCTAACCTCAAGCAAGTCTGAGGATTTTCCAGACTTCCTGGCCAAAACTCTAGTTTCCTTTCACTGTAGGGAAGGAAACGGATGGTGGCAAGGCACTTTGTGTATCTGTAGCTCAGTCAATCTTGGTGGGAGAGCCATTCCACCCTCACAGAGAAGCAAAGGCTCAGAGGGTAACATGGCTGCCCCTCATCAGGAGGCAGGACAATTCGTGAACCACAGCAATGACCGCTGGTCACTTAGGCTCCGGTCTGCCACTTAGCCCATCTGTGTAATTTCTACAACACTTGGCAGACAGTTGACACTCAGGTAGCTCCTGAAGCAAACTCAGCAGGCCTGAGTCACATGGGGTAGCCTCAAATAATAAGTCCATGCCAGACAAGCTCCACAAACTCCTTAGCACTCAACACTTTGCCCGTGGGACCCTCTCAGTTATCCGAGGAGGCCACACAGTGCTTTGACCCCACTCCGCAGGCTGAGACCTCAGGAGGAGTCTTCCCCCAACCCTCTGCTCTGCCTCAGCCGGGTTCCCAGCTTTCTCTCTCCAGCACACGGTGAAATGAGATCACAGGTGTGAAATTAGTTCATCAAAAGGGAGCTCTGTTTAGATGCAGGGATTATTATGAGGATTTGAATCCTCAGGCAGAGGTGGGGGCAGGGGAATCCCAAGCCCCTTAGTCACCTTCTAGGCTCACTGAACCCCTCCAACCCCAGGAACAGGCTTTTAGTCTTTAAGACCCTGCTCCTTCTCCCAGGGGCTTTCCGAGGTAATTTCCCCAGACTCCAGGCAGCCTAGCACAACAGAGATTAACTAGTCCCAGCCGAGGCCACAGTGCCCGGACCAAGGCCATAAGCCTCCCCTCCCCACGCAGAACAAGAGCCCACAGAGTCTGCGCCAAATGCTCTTTCACAATACCTCTCTCCTACACAGACCATGGGCGGCAGGAGGAACTTCTGCCTGGGGATAGAGTCACCTGGACGGTGTCCCCAGACCTGGCATCCCTAACCCTTAAGACCTTTGAAGTTCTCTCTTGGCCAGAAGGATCTTGCAGATTCCTGTGCATAGAAACTGAGGTCAGGCTTTGAGCCCCAGCTCCAAGCACACATGCTTGCTGCAGCTTCATACATGGTCACTCCAACCTACTGGGGGTGGAGAAATCCCAGCCACAAACCCAGAAGGTGTGAACTGGGAAGGGAAGAGGACCCCTGATGGACGTTTGGAAATCTTTTTCAGGTCTGCTTCTGGCTCAGCCACTTACTGGCTGTAGAACCTGGGACTACTGTGCTCTCCCCCATTAATAATGTCAGGGGAAGGTGCACCCACAACTCCAGCTTCCACGTAGCTGTGGCTTGTCAGGGGAAGGTGCACCCACACCTCCAGCTTCCACGTAGCTGTGGCTTGGGAACCAATACCGTAGTCCCCTAACAGATAAGAGTACTTCAGTAACTCAGGGACACTGACTTCGGATGCAAGTTGTCCCTCTAGCCTGGACCCCAGGAAGAGATCTTTTGGAACTGGCAACTTTCCCATCTCTGCCCTCAACGCTGGGTCATTTTTCCTGAGATCGCATATCTATGGTCCAAGAGTGGCTGGTAAGAAGTACCTCTTCAGCTTCAAGATCGGTGCTTAGATTTGGATGCCCGAGAGGCACCCACCTTGCCAATCTCTTGCAGGCTCCCTACTTCCTCTCCCCCCCACCTTTGCTCTTTATCTTCTCCCTTCTCCCCAACCTAATCCTCACCATGGAGGGCAGAGGTCCGCAGCCCTGTCACTCCTCAGTTTCCCCATCGGTCCGCGCCCATAACAATACACAACGGCTTTTATCTCGGGTAGCTCGGAGCTTTGGATAAGAACCGATTTGTGCAAGGGCGGGGCTCAGACCTGAACACAATGGGCACTCAATAAGTGCGGGCTTCTCTCTACTATCTTTCGCGCGCCCTCCCCTAAACACTTGACTCTCTGCTGGTGTCCCCTCCACGCCCTCCACTGACGGGGGCCCTCCCTGCCTCTAGGCTCCCGGGACCGCTCCCGCCGCGCATCCGGGACTCTCACCTGCAACCTCGGCTAGCTGGAGAATGGGGCAGAAGAAGCCCCTGTGTTCTCCTTGGGTGCAAGAGCGCCCAAGCCCTTAGCCTAGGGCGGAGAAAGGTGGCAGCTTCGGCTCACAGCACCAGCCCAGGGGTTCAGACTGACTGTCTGGCCAGCCTGGGACCCCTCACGGTGCGCTGGACCCTGGCGGCGCCAGTACAGTTTCAAGTCCGGAACAGTCCGGTCCAAAGCAGCTGAAGATTCGGTTCTCTGGGAGCCGGAGGCCGGTGGGCGTCCCGACTCCTCTACACTCAGGTCCAAAAGCTCGAGCCACCTTGCGCCGAGCCGTGGGCGGAGGACACTTGGGCGGAGATGGGTCGGTATAATGGGGCCGGACGCGTCCCGCCTCGGAGCTCCGGATCAAGGCCGGGGCTCGAATGTCCTAGCAACTCGGGACCACGGGGCTGGAAAAGTCCAGGCGCGGAATGCGGGGCTCGGACCAGCAGGGCAGGGCAGGGCAGGCGGGGCGCCAGCGGCCAGAGCACGGCGAAGAGTCTGCCCGGGTCCGGACGCGGCTCACTCCGCAAATCTGGGCGGACTTGCCCCGGCAGCGGACTCCGGAGCTCTGAGCCGCTGCTTCACTTCCTCCTCTTACCGGCTCTGCGCTCGCCGCTCGCTCAGCCCCGCACCGCAGCCTCTGCCACCGCCGCTGTCACCCTAGCCGCCCACCCCCACCCGAGCTGCAAACCGAGCCGAGCCGAGCCGAGCCGTACCGAGCCCCGCCGAGGCAGCGCCCGAGCGTCAGCGAGCCTGGCCCCGCCTCTCGGGGGTGGGGCCAACAGAGCCCCGCCCCTGGCCCGGCCTCGGGCAAAGGCGGGGCGTGCGGGATTCTGCCAGGCGGCTCCCGGCGCGGTTGGGCAGCGGGAGCCAATGGGAGAGTGGAGAGGGGGCGGAACTGTGCTGAGCGTGGACTGGTGCGGCTGAAGGAGGACAATGAAAGCGGCGTGCAGCCGGGGAGCCGGCCGCCTGGGGATCGGGATGGAGGGAGAGGCGCGGGTCCCCGGTTTGACTGCGACGGAGCTTCAGCTCCGACGGAGCGGTGGGCTAGGGCGAGGCATGGAGGAGTTGGTTTGGGCTGGGATGTCCTTGGGTGGCGGAGCCCGGGGCCTGGGGAGATACTGCCTGCCTCTTGCTCCTCCCCGCTCCTAGGGCTTCCTGCACAGAGCTGCAGTTGAGAGCTGGGAAAGGTTCAGATTTTAGGAAGCAGTGCAAAAGAAGTTTTTAAAAACAAAAAGCAGATCTGTTTCCCACACTTCTCCTTTCTCAGCGTTCAGCGGCTCGGGGGGAGGGGGGCAAAGTCGTTATCAGTTTCAAAATCCAGAGCGGAGGTGTGTGAAGACAAGGCACCTCAAATCGTGACGCCTGGCGGCTGTGCACCTCCTTCCACGTCCCGCTCTGTCTTTGAGGCCCCAGCGTCCTGTGCGGGACACTGAGCAGGCGTGAAGGGTTTTGATATATGAATGAATGTTGCCAGTGCGCGCGGGCGGGGCATATGTCACTAATTGGCTTGGGGAGCCCTAGGATGAGGTAGCACAGAGCAGCTTCATCTGTAAGCCTCACATCAATATTAGGTGCGGAACCCCACGTCACTGCTGTGAACCAAGACTGAAGAGGCCACGTGGTGTTCCTGAGATTCCTGACCATCTCTGACATTCCTGGGCTAGACTGGCTTTGAAAGGTAGCTTTGGCCTCCTGTGGTGCTGCTCAATCAGTTTAAGGTCATCCTTGACTACATAGTGAATTCAAAATCAATGTGGGCTGCATGAGACCCTGTCTCACAAAACACAGTAAGAACGAAAAAGTCAGTATGCTGCAGCTTGACAGGTGGTCGGTGGGCTTAGAAGATGGAGGGAAAGGCATTCCTGACCGAAGGGACAGCATGTGCAAAGGCTACCTCTGGATATCTCTGCCTTGTATCGGTTAGCCAAGCAGGTGACAGGCAAACTGAGGCCAAAAAAAGTTGGCAGGGTTGATAGAAATGGGCAGCGCTCCTGGGGAGAAATCCTAGCAGCAGGAGAGAGCTATGCTCAGAGGAAGACCCAATGTGGGGTACTCCAGAGAGACACACCAGATATCTCTTAGGAGCCTCTAGAGCCCAGAGCCCAGCCAGATGGTGCTGAAGGTCAAGCAAGGAGGAGCCTAGAGTTCGGATTGCTGGAGGAGGGCCATGAGAAGTTTGATGGAGTATGGAAAACAAATGCCCCCCAAACACACATCCCGGGAGATGCGTGACGCAGTGCTTGCCTGAAGACTGAAGATGCCTGTATTGAACTTGGTGAAGGTGCTAAGGCCCCTACACCTTCCCTTCGCCAAGAACCTTCATCTTTCAGTTGGCAGCACCATGGAGCCCTGAACTTCTAGCTGCCACTGTAGCCCTTCTGTTTGCCCTGTGCCAACCAGCTGTCTTTCCACCTCTTCTCTCTGCCTCCGTCACAAGTGGCTGCCCTTATGGTCCTCCTGGCATGGCACGTGTCCTACCTCGAGTTTATTCCTGCTTCACTGTAGGACTGACAGAGTTTGAGACCAAGTGCTCCCTGGTTCTCTTCACTGCTGCCTCAGAGCTTTGCCTGGCTTACAATAATTTAGGTAACAAATGTTACCTTCTTTGAGATGCCTCCCAGGCAGCCTTCGGTCTGGTTGCATGGAGGATTCTTTAGGCATGTGCAGGCCTCATTCTTCCCACCCCTCAAAGCTGGAAGCTACTCAGTGGATGTGTGCACCGCCGCCCCTCCCCCCGTGGCCCTTGAGAGACCTCAGCATTAGAAGATGAATGAATGAGGTTCTCAGAGTAGAGCTCTCTGGCTGTTGGGACAGCCTCCTCAGGGGGTCAGATGAGCAGAATGTCAAAAAGAAAAAAGCTTTTCAGAACACAGCCTCCTCAGTGATTCCTGAGGCCCTCTCAAGGTCAGCAAGTGACCAGCACTCAGGTCTCAAACACCCACATTCGCCCTCTGGCTGCCCCTCTGGAGGAGAAGGAGTCTTCTGATCTGGGGCAATCGGCCTTTTGTGGTGAGGGAGGCCACAGGGTGACCGTGGTGTGATGGGCAGTGGCTTGTCTGGGAGGATGTCAGTGCATGGACTGGCTCGGAACCCGTGCCTGGAGGCTGACAGGAAACAGTAGCCTTCTGTGTGCCCCATTGCTCCTGAGCCTTGTGCATCTAGCCGGAGAGATCTGCAGCTCCGCAGTGTCCACCGTCAGGCACTTGGTGTTCTCATCCCAGATGGACACTTGCTTGCAGGCTGACAGTTATCAGTCACTTTGCATTCCTTTCCTAAATCGGCCATGTCGTTACATAAAGCCTCTCCACCAGATAACTCCATGCTCTGTGTGTGCTGAGGAGGCCCAGTGCTCGGTGGTGGCAGGGGCACCGAGACTTGGCAGGCAGTGGTGACCCTGTCCTCAGGCAGCTCACTGGTAGGGCTGCTTTCCACCCTTGCCTCTGGCACCGCCGGCCCATAGTCCCTGCACGTGGCCCTTCCCTTAACGCTTAGTAGCCTCCCCAGTTTTCTCAGTGGACATCACCATGTCTTGCTCTGGGTCCTATTGCCCTGAAGGCTCTTGCTCTTCTCTTGTAATTTATGCTCATGGGTTGGGACTGGTGATGAATCAGTTTCCCACCCAGTTATGAACTTCTGAGAACAAGGGGTGGAACATGATATTCCTCATGCCCTGAGATAGTATATTTCATTCTCTCACTCTCTACCCTCCCCCATGTGTCCTGACCTAGACCAAGTCCTATGCCACATATTAAACACCCAGGCCCACAGTGACACCCTCTAGGCGGAGCCCTTGGTCCAGGACAATCTGCATGGCCTTGCATGCCAAGTTCTCTGTGAACACAAAGGCTTCCCATTTAGCTGGCGGGGACGGCGGCGTCTTTACAGGGAGAGCTTAGGAGTTGGATACCTGTAGTGGTTAATACTGTCAACTTGACTAGATCTAGAATCACCCAGGAAACAAGCCTCTGGGCATGTCTGCCAGGGACTCTCTACACCAGATTACTAACAGTGAGGAGCCCCACTCTAAAAGTGGGCAGGGCCATCCTCTAAGCTGGGGTGCCCGTGTGAGCATAGTGGAGGACGCAAGCCCAGCACCATCAGTTGGCACTGTTCGTCCTGACTGTCACTGCGGCGTGACCAGCTGCCCGGTGGTCCCGCTTCCACGACGCCTCTGTTGTGATCAGCTGAGCCCTTGCACTGTCGAGCAGAGCAAGCCCTTTCCTCCTCAAGTTGTGTTTGCCAGGAGTTTTGTCTCGGCAGCTAAAAAAGCAGCGTGCAGTACCTGAGGATAGTGTAGAGTCACAGACATAAACATGGGAACTGTCGAGCAATGCGCGAGAGAGCCAATCCATTTGTAGAACAGGACTGAGGCAAAATGGAGAAACTGAGGCCGCATCATAGAGCAGTTAGAGCACAGACTCTGGAGCCACATGGCCCGATCTGGACCCCTGATTCTGCCTGTGTTAGCTCTGTGATCTCTCTGTACTTCAATTTCCTCCTCTGTAAAGTGGGGCCTTAACTCAGGATATTTCAAGGGATTCTAGTGAGTCAGGTTTTTAAAATCATTATTATTATGTTTATAGGTGCTGAGCCCCACATAGGTGCCTGACAGATCAAGTGAAGATGGAGTATCTGGTGGGCTTCACTTGGATAATCGTCCCCATTTCTTCACCTACACACAGCACAGCTCTGAGGGCTCCAGTCTGCTGGCCCTTCACCTCCTTAAAGTCCCCTGTGGCCCTGCAGCTACAATCTGTAGAAAACAGGACCGTAGAAGCTGGGCTCCACACACCCAGAAAACCCTCTAGCTCCATTTATTGAAGATGGTGGGGTGGTTTGTGGAGGGTCCAAGACACCAGGTCATTGTAAGGATCTGAGCCCCCTGTTCTTAGCCTCAACTTCCCTAAGGCCAAAGTAGAGGTAAACAAGGATGGCCTCCTGAAAGTTTGGTGTGGGTTTTTGAATGAGAATGGGTCCCACAGGCCTATATAATTTGAATGCTTGGACTGTAGTTGGTGGAACTATTTGGGAAGGATTCAGAGGAGTGGCCTTGTTAGAGGAGGTGTGTCACCGGGCATGGGCTCTGAGGTTTCAAAAAACTCAAACCGGGTCCAGTGTAGGACACTCTCTGGCTGCAACTTGCAGATCAGATGTGAGCTCTCAGCTCTGGCTCCAGTGCCGTGCCTGCCTGCCATCATGCCTGCCTGCCGTCGTGCCTGCCTGCCGAACATGACGTCATGGACCTACCCTCTGAAACGGAAAGCAAACTCCCGATTAGATGCTTCCTTCTATAAGTTCCCTTGGTCATGGTGTCTCTTCATAGCAAAAGAAAAAGTAAAAGTGAAACATTCTGTGGACAGCTGGGGCCATGGATGGCTGGAGAGAATGGACGTGAGTAAAGATGGAGGAGCAAGCAGAAGTATCCTTGGTGACAAGTCAGCCATTTCTAGGGCAGATGACAAAGGGCCACACGTTAGGGTGGAGCCCGAGGAGAAATTCTGACAGCCTGAGAGTGCAACAGAGGTCAGGGTCAGGAGGCTAATCTGGCCTGATCTGGGCTGGAGAAGAGATCACTCCAGAATGGAGGACAGCAGAGAGCACAAGGCCAGGTGGCCCTGTGACTCGGGACAGGGTCAGGTGAGTCTGTGTCAGATTAATGAGGGTGATACCTGGTTCTCTCTTCTCCTGGATTCCTGACCCCACCACCTGCTAAGGCTAGGGAGCTTCGGTTCCTCTCTGACTGCAGTCCTGCCTGTCTTAAAGCTGGGGACTCTGATTCCAAACTGACCGACCTTTCACCAGCGCTGTTGGCTGCTCATCAGAACTGGTGTGACTTTGTCCCCACTAGTCTCACTACAGGGTTGTTAGCCCCTGGACCATGGACCCCTTGCCAAATTTGCGTCAGTGTCCTTAGCATAGGGCATAGGTCACACTCAGCAGGTGTGTATACATTTTCCGTAGAGAGGAGGTGCTTACATTTGGCCGCCTCTGCCGCCCCCTGCTGCTTGATCCTGGTTACTGCACTATAAGCTAAGGCTTGCACTAGTTCTCAAGTTCTGGTTTCAGGGCCTCTTTCACACCTAGAGCTTTTGAGAGCCCTAATGAACCTTGGTTTTGGAATTATACATGCCGAATTTTAAATTACTATAAATTAAAATGGATAAAATTTAACTTTCTGTGATATCAGATCAAGCGTGGTTGTCAGCAAAACAACATGCTGTAGGAAAGAAAAAAATGAAAAAGACGTGGGAGCTAAGAGGATGGACCAGCGGACAAAGGGGCTAGCCTAAGCTCAGTTCCCAGGACCCACACAGTGGAAGAAGAGAACCACCTCCAGCAGGGCGTCCCCTGACCACCACCTACACACAGTAGCACACACGTGCCCACAGACATGCACAAAATAATAAATATTAAAAAAAAAACCCAGCAACCCACTGTGAGCATGATAACAAGCAAGACAAAACAGAAGCAGAGCCTTTAACGAATATTTGCACACACATGTTCTTAGCACTGTTCACTTCAGGCAAAGGGTGGGAGCAAGCCAGGTAAGCAGGTAAGGAAAGGGGAACAGTCTTCAGCCCTAAAAGAGAAGGGAACTCTAACACAATAACATGGATGAGCCCTGAGGATATCAGGCTGAGTGAAATAGGCCAGACACACGGGGCAGCTGGCAGATGATTCTTCCTGCATGAAAGTAGAGAGAAGCAGGCCAAATCAGGAGTTCCCAAGAGCTCTGGGAGCCGGGTGGGAGGTCAGCATCCAATGGCCATGCAGCTCCGGTTCGGCAAGATGGAAACACTGCAAGAATGAATGTGAGGATGTTGCATCGTGTGTGTGCACTTTACCTGAGTGCAGTGGCCTTGCAGAGTGTGTGAACCCTGCCTAGCACACAATACACCCTCCAGACAGGGCAGGGGCATCTGCAAGAAGGCTCAAGCTCTTTTAAAATGGTTTCCTCTTATTTTCGTTTGTGTTTTTGTTCCCGAGCATGCACAGGCCGTGGCAGTAGTGTGGCTATCAGAGGAAGCAATTCTCTGCCTTCACCATGTAGGCTCCAGGAGTCAAACTCAAGTCATCTGTCTTGATGGCAGGCACCTTCACCTGCTGAGCCATATAACCAGCCCTCAAATTTTCATCGTATCATGAAAGCAGGGTAGAGATGGTGGTGCAGGCCTTCCACATTCAGGAGGAAGGCTAAAACAGGAGAATTGTAAGTTTGAGGGTAGCTTGGGCTACATAGTGAGACCTATGGCAAAAAAAGAAAAAGAAAAAGAAAGACAGAAAACATTGTCTGCATATATTACTCTGCTCCTGGGTTTTCTCTGCAAATCACCGCGTGATTCCCAGCCCTCTCCTTCCTTTTTCTTTTTGTTTCATTGCTCTTTTAATACCTGTCTTTAGTACATATCTCTCAACATGCATTGTGGCACATGCCTGTAATCCCAGCACTCAGGGAGGCAGAAGCAGGTGGATCTCTGTGAGTTCGAGGCCAGCCTGGTCTACAGAGCAAGTCCAGGATAGCCAAGGCTACACAGAGAAACCCTGTCTCGAAAGACCATCACCATCATCATCATAATAAATATCTGTCTATCTGTCTGTGTACCTATCTATCTACACACACACACACCTGTATGTTGTCACAAAGGAACCTGGAGCCTTGCATATACTAAACCCTTGCTCTACCACTGAGCTACCCACGGGCCCAGGGATCTTTTGTGCATTCAGCGTGACAGCACGGGAAGTGTCACAAAGCACTTTTGTCACAGAGGATATGCTATGACAACTGCGTTCAGGAAAAGTGCCCATGCAATTGTTTAAAGTGTGATCTGAACAGGACACCCTTTCCACAGGACATCATCACCACTTAAAAGCAACACTGACAGTCGAATTGCAGCTATGAGGACTCGGGTGCCGGGCAGACGTTTACTCGAAAATGAATAAAGTGCATCTGCTATGGCTCCTCGCAGACTGAGACTGAGAGCACTTCTTTCTCATGACAAAATTCAAACTTTCAAGTGAAAAATCAGAATCTGGAGAAGTGTGTGTTACTGCTGTGAGCCTAGTGGCCTCTGATGAGGTCCATGGAGAGCTATAGTGAAGGTGGGTTTTGTTTGTTTGTTTTTAAACACAGCGTATTCTTCAACATGTAGGACAACACTTGATGTGATAACATCATACTTGGTTAAAAGACACATTCAGAGGCTGGAGGGATGATGGCTCAGGGCATCAGAGCACTTGCTTCTCTTGCAGACCACCCAGGTTCTCCTTCACTTCTGCCCTTTCTGGGCAGCCCACCTTAGGTGGGAAGAGTTGCTGGTTCGCCCGTTCACTGCTTTCTTCCTTTCTCCATTCTTGAGAAGTTATCCTGAGTGACTCCTTGGTGCTCCGTGTTACTGCAATGCTGGCACGGTGGGCAGCAGTAGAGGAAGGGGGATGATGAGCACCTGCCATTCGGGGAAGGAGAAGCTAACATTCAATTACACACTGAAGCAAGTAACAGGAGCAAGAGCCTGAAGTGGGGGTGCCCGGTTCCACATGTCTGGAAGAAAGGGAGTGACCAGTGGGAACAGAAGAGGTAAACGAGACCAGGTCATAGGGGCTGTGGCAGGAGCCTGGCCCTTTCTCAGGTTCCTGTGAGAAGACAGTGGAGAGAATGAACTGTGGAGTAAGAGCGAGGTGGTGGGGTGCATTAACCGCAGAGGAGGCGCAGCAGGGCTGGGGTCAGACCCTTGGAGTCTTTCAGAAGTGGAGGGCAGAGGAGGACCTCAGGCATTGCTCCTCAGAAACTACCCACCTTGTCTTTTCAGACAGGGTCTATTCACTGGCCTAGGTTCACCAAACAGGCTAGGCACCGTGGCTGGCCCGTGAGCCCCAGGGGTCCAGCTGTCTTCACCCCCCTGGCTCTGTAATTTTAATACAAGAAATCCTAAAATTGAACTCAGGTCTGCATGCTTGCAAGGCAAACATTTTATTGTCTAAGCTATCTCCCTGGTCCCAGGATTTTCTGACGAATTATAAAATCCGTTAGTAGGCTGTGAGAAAAAGGAAAATCAAAAAGCAACACAGTTAGCTAGTACCAGATGAAGTTGAGGGAGCCAGCCAGAATTCATGTTTGGACACATTCAATTCCAGAGGACCTTTAGATGGCTTCATAAAAAAAAGGATGGGCCCACCATTGGACAAAGAAGTGCAGGGTCAGGGAGAGCTCTTGAAACCTGGGCGTTTCAGACATAAAGAAATTCAGTCAGATGGGATTGGCAAGGGAATATTGGCTGCCAGAGAAGAGAGGGACCAGCTATAGGCTCTGGGAGCCAGGGTCAGGACAGAGGAGAGCCAGCAGCTGAGACCCAGGAACCTCAAGGAGGTTAAAGACCAAGCGGGAGGGGATCATTGCAGGGGGAGAAGGGCAGCCTGAGAGGAGGGGCCAGAGACGGGTGGCCAGTGGTCAGCCACAGGACAAGCATGGAGGATTTCCCTTGCAAACCCCGGATCTGGGGTCTTGGGAGCCTCTTCCCTTGGAATGAGAGTTCAGTGGAGACACAGTGATGATCCCTGGCTCCTGCAAGGGAAAGGAGAAAGAGACAGGCATGCATACAAGCCTGTATTCAGAGGGTTAATATACAGAAGTGGTTCTCAACCTGTGGGTCACACCCCCTTTGTTAACCCTCTGTCTCCAAGAATATTCACATTGCAATTCCAAGCAGTAGCAAAATTACAGTTACGGAGTAGCAACAAGGATAATTTTATGACTGGGGTCTCCACCGTGTGAGGAACGGTATTAAAGGGCCACAAAGCTTGAGAACCACTGATATAGAGGGAAGAGGGCAAGGTTTTCCTAAGCTGCCTGGTCTTAATGGGAGAGGCGAGGCAAAGGGGGCAGCAATGACCTTGAGGAGGTGGAAGGCGGGGCTAGCACTCAGGCAGAGGGCATGCGTTCCTCCTGGAGATGGAGAGAAGGCCACCTGTCCATTCATGGGAACAAGCCAGGCTCTGAGGCCTGTGGGAGTTCTTTCCTGGTAGCTTTGGGAGTGAGACTCCCAGATGTTTGAAGGTTGGCAGGAGAAGGCAGGAGACCGTCCCGGAGGGACACAGAGCAAACGTCTTGGAGACTTAAATCTAATGGTACAAGCCCCTGAGAGTGGCAGATATGACGGAGCCACAGCCGCTTCAGCAGAGTGCAGGGCTTTCCCACCTAGCCTGGGACCCAGGCAGGCATATGGGCAGTGGCTCTCTGGCGAGGAGAAGGTCCAGGCCTGGATTTGTGTACTCAGACAAAGCTGGCCCTCTCTGTTCCATTTGGCATGTATGTATGCAGTGAACACCTAACAGCACTGCTGTGCCTTCTCCTTTTTTTCTCAAGGCAATCCTCCAGGACAGGGAGGCCCTGTCCAGGGGACCCACTGCCTATCCATTTTGAAGCCCACTGTGTGTAGCTGGGCAGCTGGTGGGTGCTACCCCTAAACAGAGCCTCCTTTCCTTGGCCAGCTCCCGTGGGCACCTTACATGTGGAACTTCATAGCTGAATGTTCAACTGAGAGTCCGGAATGGCCCTTCTGTTTGGGGACGGCACATGGCTGAGTCTTACGCTGTGAGCAGCCAGACCATCCAGGAATGCCCCTGCCTCTTACTTCCTAGTCCCAACTCTGCTATCCCATTCTGACATTCCTTTTAGGACACTCAGGATAGCCTCAGGCACAAAGCCACCGTCTTCCGTAGGTTGGGGAAAGGTCAGCAAACGTTGAAAGGAAAGGAGCATGCATTTTCTGCATCTTCTGCATGCTTCTGGTGTGGTTAGGTTTTGTACTAGGAATTCTAATATCCATGCCTTGCTCCTGTTACAGTGACAACATTCCTAATTTTCCTCCTGGGTTTATGATCCTTCAAAGCAAAGAGGCCTTCCACAGACTCTCTTGCAGCTACCTATGTTCCCAAGACTAAAGTCATAACAAATGGAACATAGGCAGAATTGCTGTGGATGACTTCTGACAAGTGCCATTAGAGAGACTACTGTGAAGGTATTTGGTCCTTTTTCTATCGGAAGTCTAGAAAGTGGATGTGATGACTTGGGCTCTGGCTGCCATCTTGGTTTTGGGAGACAAGTATCACCCCCTTGGGAGAAGGGGTGGATGAAACAAAGTCCCTGCATCACTTCTGGGCTATTTCTAGACTTTTATTCAAGTGAGAAGCACTTATTTGAGTCATTGTTATTCTGTAGTTCTGTTAAAAATTGAACCCACCTCAGGTTTCCTGAGTTATCTTATTGTCATCCTTACAACTTCTCTGCCAACTGGAAATGTGTGACGTTATTTTAGGAGAGGGATTAGAAGGCTCAGAGATGATAAGCAAGTGATCTGAGGCTGCTCAGCCACTGTGACGCTAAAGAGGGTTGGAGCCCTGGTCACTGTCATTACTGGGTCCTGCTGTTTCCATGAAGCCACCATGAGGCTGACCTGCGCGTGTGTACCTGTGGATCCGGACCATGACATCTCCTGTTCTTCCCAGGTGTCCTTTACCCACATTCCAGACACCTCTGACGAAGGAATGTTGCTAAATTACAGCTGTTCTAAGACAACCCAGTGCTGTAGTTTTCCCAAGACTGTCCTCATTTCAGCCTTAAAAGTCCCGTGTCCCTCCTTCCTGGGCAAATCAGTTCTGTTGGATTTGAGCTCTGCTCCAGTAGGGACCTCCCACTGTTCCACTGCCTGCTGGCTTCTAAACCTTTGCTTCCTGACACCGCCAGGAGCCTCTGGACTCTGGGTGAGGTTGAGCCATTAGAAAGATGCCATCACCAGCCGGAAGCACCAGCCGAGATGACACCATCACCAGCAGGAAGCACCAGCGGAGATGACACTGGATTTGCCCAGTACTCACCTTGGAAGTCAGTCTGCCCATCTTACTTCCCTTGTCCTCTGAGTGGCTGCCCCTGCCTGGAGGGGTCTAAACTGAGCAGGCCTCCATCCAGACGCCAACCAGCCCGGAGGAGCCATCTTCTTGACACAGGGCATCTGTGCCAGAAAGACTACCATCGAAGCCAGCCTCTTCTGGCTTCCTTTCTGGTCAGAGGCGTTCGCCTTTGAGCTTGTTTCCTGGCCTCACAGGGTTGACATTTCCCACTCAGGTGGCAGTAGCAAGGGCTGGGACAGCATGGCAGGTGCCTGGCACACAGCCAAGGCTGAGTACAGGTTCTCCTGTCCAATCCCACCAGGCAGGCCTTGCGGACACCAGAACCCAACGATAAGACAGAACCCACCCAGGACGCTTCAGAGAGCGCACAGCCTGACAGAGTAGGGACACAATGACATTTTCAGAACACATCAGTCACTGGGGTCGGGGTGCCGAGTGGTGGGGTGCTGAAGGGAGGGGGCAGTCTCAACTTGCAGGCCCTGTGAACTTCAGCCTGGAGGGCCAGGGCCAGACCTTGCAGCTTCTCCAAGCTCAGGACCCCATCCTCTACCAGCAGTGACTTCGGGGCTCTTCCTGCCCCTGGGGTCTCAGTGAGGGCTCTAGAAGTTGACAACCAGAGCACCCCATACCTTCTGCTGAGCACCACAGGGTGCCCCCAAACCTGGCCCACCAGCCCCTGCCTGATGACTACCCAGCTTAACAGGTCGTGGGCTTTTGGGGGTTTTTGTTTTGTTGTTTTTTTAGAGGAAACTGTCTGTCTGCTCTGGGCTCTCTCCCACCTTAGGGCCAAATAAGGACCCATCAAGAGAGCTATCAGAAGGTCAGCTCTGTGATCTTCCACTGAAGGAGGTGGCCACATAGCCTGGTGGCCAGGTTATGGGTTAAATGTCCTCTCTCCTTATAAAGTCAGGAACAGGAAGCACCTGGGATTCCTCTCTATGTAAGCAAGGCATTCCCAGCACCTTGGCTCCGGCCAATGATGTACACTCACCCCGAAAACCTCTATCCACTCCCCAAGGTTTAAATAGCCTTTGTTTCTGCCAATTAAACAAGCTGCTCAATGCAGCCTGCCTCCTGAGAGTCTGTTCTCCACAGGTCACAGGTGCCTGAGGTCTCATCATCCCAGCCATTCCTGCCTCACTTCCTCTCAGGTCTGATCAAAGGTAATCATGCTGTTAAGGGAGGGGGGGGGGTGGACTGAGAATGATAGAAATAATCCTGGGATCCTCCTATCAATTAGTCAACTTTGAACATCCATGTCCCAGAGAGCCACCCCAAGCCAGGCCCCCACTGTGTCAGGCAAGGAGGGTATCTTCTTCTTTCTCCTTTTTGTTGTTTTGGGTTTGTTTGTGGGTTTTTTGTTGTTGTTGGTGGTGGTGGTTGGTTGGTTTTGGTTTTGGTTTTTCCAGACAAGAGTTTTCTGCATAGTCCTGGCTATCCTGGAACTCTCTCTGTAAACCAAACTGGCCACAAACTCAGAGATCCACCTGCCTCTGCCTCATCAGTGCAGGGATTAAAGGTGTGCACTGCCCCCACCACCACCGCCGCCACCGCTACCCTCACCCAGCCAAGAGGGGGCAGTGTTTTCTGCCCTCTTTACTATACCTATCCCAGGCCACAAGAAGCAGTGAAGATGATTACAGGGGGAGAAAAAGAAGGATCAGTGGTCTCATCACCAGATGCTTTGCTTACTTAGTCATCACCTCAGCCCCTTGAACGAAACCTCTGAAAGAACACAGTGACTTCTGCTCACCTCTGAAACACTAAACAGTGTGTGTCCTCTGTGTGACTAGGACACTTGGTGCTCTGTAAAGGTGCCATTGACTGTCATAAAAAGATAATAGCAGAGACTTGTGGACAAAGCTTAGCAGGTGGTGATGTAGAAGGTCACTGTCATATGTGAAAGGTGGACATAGAAGGACAGGGACGGAGGAGTGAGGTAGCAGGAATGTGGGAAGAGGGACTGAGCACAGAAAACAGGAAGTACAGCCTCGCTCCTGGAAGTGCAACCTCCAACCTCCCTCACCCCTTGCCTTTGAGCTCTGGATCCCTAAGCTGGTCTGGAACTCTCAATGCTGAGCACACAAATGCCTAATGACATTGTTAAGAGTTTGCCTCTGTACTTGGCTTAATAGTAAGGTCAGGCGTGGTGGCATATGCCTTTAGTTCCAGCACTTAGAAGGCAAAGGCAGATGAATCTCTGTGAGTTTGACGCCGGGCTGAAGCCAGCCTGGTTTACACAACCAGAGCTATACAGTGAGACCCTGTCTAAAACAACAGCAACAACAACAAAAACCCACAAACAAAAACTACTAAGAACTTCAGGTGTGGGCCGGTGAGACGGCTCAGCTGGCAAAAACGACTGTTGCGCAAGCCTTCCAGAGTTCCAGCCTCAAATCCACAGTGGAAGGAGAAACAAGCTCCTGAAAACTGCTCCCTAACCTTTACACACTGCATGGCATGCTCACACCTGCTGTGAGCACACACATGCACCTGCAAGATGGTGACAGAAGAATTATGCCTGCGTTGTTTGTAAGGCTGCAAGCTTTAGAAAGAAAACACTCCTAGGTGAAAAAGGAGTTTCAGAGAAGCACTTTTTTTTAAATTTAGTTTGGGTGTCTAAAGCAACATTTGCAATAAAATGTTTCATTGCTTATTTGAAATTCAGCATCCTGTATTTCTTTAGACTTGCTTCCAGGCACCTCCTGCATCCTCAGGCTTCTGGGCCTCCCAGGAGTGATTTTTGCCCAGGTGCCAGGAGACTCGTTTGCAAACTTTAGCCTGTATCCACACCACCTGGAGGTCTCATTAAGGCAGAGCTCAACAGGCCACACCCTCTAAAATTTCTGACTTATAGGTCCAAGGTGGGATTCAGTACCTACCCCTTCTAACAGATGCGACCTTAACTGGTCCTAAAGCTGCAGGGAAGTGCAGAGGCTCAAAATGGACAGCAGAGGGCAGAAGTGTCCACTGGTCAGGTCTGGTCCCACCCACTATCTTGGGGCTGGTCTTACACATCTGCTTAGCCTTTGCTGTACGTGACCACGCCTAGGGTCCTGGGCATAACAAAGGCATGGATCGGACTCAGTTCCCGCCACTTGGGTCTCAGGCGATGGAAAGAGAGGCAGGTATGCCAACCGGGGGTTACAGATGGTGCTGGGGGGAGAGGAGCCTAGGGAAGAGGGTGGACACAGGAGGTCGCAGGCAGAGCGACCATGAGAAGAGCAAGGATGAAGGGCATTCTGGGAGCACCAGAGCGCTTGAGGTGGGGGAGAGAAGCAGGGAGGAGCTGCTGAAGCTGGCAGAGGAAGCTTTGGTGCCAGGGTGGGAGCGCCTGCTTCTTGAGAGAGGCAGGGAATCCCAGAAAGCCTGTCACTAGATGGTGTGTTGGCAGCAGTGTGGAGGAGGATGGAAGCTAGAAAGCAGATATTAGTGGCAAAGGTCAAGAAGGAGGTGACCAGGTGAAGCAAAAATGACATGGCCATCAACCTCGGCATCCATGTATCCGTCCCTATGACTATGTATCCCTATATCCATGCTCCATCACAGACATACATGGAACACCTTCTCAGAACCCAGCTCTGGGTTAGTGCCGGAAGCTGGGTGGCATGGTGCTGACGGAGGCAGGCAGTTCCTGGCTTATCTACAGAACTGGCCTCCCAACCATGAAGACCACAGTTCAATAGCCAGCAGCATGGAGGGCTGACTTGTTACTGCCACGGTCCCTGAGAGACATCCAGCAAGCCAAATGGCAGGGACTGGGTTGAACTGGGGGCAGGTTGGGAAGTGGGAGGCATCTACCAAGAGAGTACCTGACCTGGGCACCCCAACTCAACAAGCACAGATGACTCATTCAACAGACCCCGGCGCCTCTCCTGCCACAGCCAGAGCCAACAATATAGCTATTGAGGGTTCCTACCACTGCCCCAGACCAGCTTTCCTGGCCCACCCTCCCCCAGCCACATAACCCTGGCCTTTACTAAGGAAGACAGACCAAGATTATACCTGGGTACCAGGGGCTGTGTGTGTTCCTTATCAGTCAGTCTGGGCAGAGGAGTACCCACAGGCTCCTTCAAGCACCCAGTGCTCTTACTGTAAGCCCACACAAGTGTGATAGCCAGGAGCAGGGGAAGCAGGAGGCGACTTTGAATCTGCTTGGTGCCCTGATGCTCTGGATTCCCGGAGCACACTATGATTGTGTGCAAAAGATTGACCCTGTGAAAGGACTGAGGAAAAGAAATCTGAGTGGACCTTTGACTTCTAGACAGCTAGCCTTCTTGTTGCCCCTAGACCATGCCTCAGTTGCTCTGGCCTTGGCTCCTCTGCATTTGACCTTCCTGTGAGGGGATACTGGTTCCCCAACGAGAGCTGCTGGGTGTGTGTGGGTCAGGGGCTGGGGAGGAGTCTTCAGCCACAGAAACAATAATGGCTTCCTGAAGAATGCCCGTGTCCTAGTCCTTGAAACCCAGAAACATATCCCATTCCATTGTAAGGAGACTTTGAGTGTGTGACTAAGTTATGGTTTTGAGAAGAGAGACCAACACAATCTGGCTCTATACAAGATGAAGTCTGACCCAGGTAAGGAACAGAGTGAGGGTTGAAGACATCCTAGGGAGGGACCCTGCGCTGCCATGCTGCTGCTTTGCGTGTTTCAAGATGGGGTTTCTCTGGGTAGACCTGGCTGTCCTGGAACTTGCTCTGGAGACCAGGCTAGCCTCAAACTCAGAGACCCGCCTGCCTCTGCCTCCTGGGATTAAAGTGTCACCATCCAGCTGGGATGCTTTTAAAGGCTGAGGCAGAAGCAGAGAATGGGGGAACCATGTGGACCTTGGGGCTGGGAAGGACAGCATGGTAGCTGACTTTCTTTGTCAATTTGGCTAGTTTTGGAATCACCTAGAAGATACATCTCTGCGTGTGTCTGAAAGTGTCTCTCCTGATTGTGGGCAGAATAATCCCACAGGCAAGGAGCCTGAACTCACTGAAAAAAAAGAGAGGAGAAAGTGAGGCGAGCACTAACCTCTCTCTCTCTCAGTGTGTGTCTCTGTCTGCCCCTCTGTCTCTGTGTCTGTGTCTGTTTCTGTCTGTCTCTCTCTGCTCCTCTCCTTCCTGACTGTGCACACAATGGATCCAGCTGTCCCACCTGCTGGGACAATCCTGGATTGTGTCCCCTCAAATCACAACCAAAGACTAAGTGGCCATTCCTGGGTTATTCTGTCACAGAGCTAAGAATAAAGCTGGGTTCACCCCTGGAGTGCCAGATTCAATAATTCTGACCTCTAGAACCATAAGAATACATTTGTGTTGCTCCAAGCCACTTGGCTTGTGACAAACAGCCACAGAAAAGAAAGAGGGCGCCTGGCTACTGGAGTCGCAATGGCTGGCGGGACTCCAGGTCTTTCCCCCGTCTTCCACTTGCCTTTGCTTCTTCCTAATGTTATCCTATCATGTTTGTTTCTCAGTTGACGGCCAGCACAGAGGCCCTGGAAACAAAGATCAGGTCTGCTCAACTCTTCCCTGCAGTTCCTAGAACAGTGCCTGGGCCATCACGAGTCCTCAGAGCATGCTTGCTACACTGAGGAGAGAACAGAGAACGTCCTGGGACTCTCCTGGACTCAGTGCTCAGGGGTGGGAGACCCTTTGGCTCACTGGAAGGATTCCCCATCTCAGACTCTGGGAGGGCAGAAGAGAGCCTGAGCTGCTAGAGAGACAAGGGAAAGAAGATAGGCGTGTCCTCCCTCACAGGGGTGCCGCTTACGGGCCATCTCAGTCCATCGGCTTTGCTCCTCAGAGCAACTGGGAGACAGATTTTTAAGAACTGTGGGTTTGGGCTGGGCGTGATGGTGCATGCCTTTACCCCCTGCACTCAGGAGGCAGAGGCAGATGGATCTCTGTGAACTCGGGCTAGCCTGGTCTATATAATGAGTCCCAGGAAAGTCGGGACCATATAGAGAAACCCTGTTTCAAAAAGAAAAACAAAAAACAACCAAAACCCAAACCACAAAAAACTTGTTGGGTTGAGGAGGTAGATTAGTGGGCAGAGGTGCTTGCTGCCCAGCCCGACAATCTGAGTTCCCCTGGTACCTACGTGGCAGAAGGAACGAACTGCCTCTTGAAAGTTGTCCTCTGACCTCCACGTGTGTCCTGGCATGCACACAGGAGTAAGTACACATATATACAAGTGTGTGTGTGCTTGTGTGAGTGTGTGTGGTGTTTTCCTGTGTGTATGCGTGTGTAAGAACCATTATTTGTCTCAGTTCATGGTGACCCTGAGCCTTGGGACAGTGATTTGAGAAGTAGGATTGGGGCGTCTGAAAAGTAGAGGCTCTGACTATTCCTCAGCTTTCCCAGAACTCCACATGCTCAGTCCAGGACCTGACAGACAAGGTGACCAAGAAGCCTTAGTGACACCAGCCGACATGACGCTGCTGGTACCCTCTGCGGTAGCCCAGGGACCCAAGCCAACGCCTGATTTCAAAGTCACATATGTCATTCCCACGCTGTACACAGCAGGGAAGATACAAGGTGCTGGGGCACTTTAATGGATAGCACGGTAACACCTTGCGGGGGGGGGCAAACAGAAACAAAGAGAAGAGGAAAATGCACAAAAGGAGGAAGGGAGAGGAAGAGGAGGTCCCTCCCTTCCTCTTGTTCTTGTTTCAGGGTTCACACCTATCCACTGTCTCCTTTGGGGCATCTCCTTCCCTTTCCATCTCCCCGCTTGTGAGTTCTCATTCATGACTCTTCTTTCTGAAGTCCCCCACACAAGAAGTAGGCAGATGGCCCTGGCTCTGCTCTTTACCCTTCTTTCCCATCTGGTCCAGAGAGCTCTGAGCTGTGAGAAACAGCTGTATCCCAGCATCAGCTGGGTGTCCTTCCCCTTGGTGAACACGCACACACACTCATACTCACACAAACACGGGCAATCTGACTGCTTCCTTGAAAGGCATGTTTCCCTCCTGAGTCAGAGCAGGCTGAAAACAGATGGCCTTTGGGCCTGGCTGGGCTGCAGTCTCAGGCGCCAGCCTTCCCTGAAAGCCATTCCCCACCTCCCTTCTGGAACCGCTGGGCAGCGGCCAGCACAGCTGCATCCCCCCCACCCCCCAACACACACACACAGGGCCTGCAATGATAGGCCCACGTTGCATCAGCTTGACCCGTCTCTGTGCAGCTCCTGTCCTGACAGCCAATGAGACAGAGCCGAGTGTACAGACCCTAGTGCTGTCTCCACCCCACCCACCAAGGATCACTCAGGCAGCCCGGTCCACCCGCGCATTCTCAGATAGGGAGGAGGAACAGGGGAAGCAACTGCTCTATGGTATCCTGACTGGCCTCTCCCCTCCTCCTCTTCCTCCTCCTCCTTCTCCTCCTCCTCCAAAGGGGCCTTCTGGCATCATCGGTCCCTTCCTGGGGACTATGGAAGCCCACAGCCTTTCACAGGGCTCCCTACCAGTCTCCATCTCGGGGAGGGGGGAGGGGGGGGAAAGGGCCACTTGCTGCGGCCTCCTCACCCAGACCACATACTAGGGAGGGTATTTTATTTTGTTAATTACAGTTTATTCACTTTGTATCCCAGCTGTAGCCCCCTCCCCCATCTCCTCCCAGTCCAATGATAGGAAGATCTTCCATCTGACCATAGTCTTATCAGGTCTCATCAGAACTGACTTCCTCTTCGGACTGGTAAAGCTGCTCCCCCCTCAGGTGGAGGTGATCAAAGAACCAGCCGTGAGTTCATGTCAGAGATGGTCCCTGGTCCTATTATTGGGGAACCCTCTTGGATACTGAGCTGCCTTGGCTACATCTGTGCAGGGGTTCTAGGTTATCTCCACGAATGGTCCTTGGTTAGAGTATCAGTCTCAGAAAAGAGCCCTGTGTACAGATTTTTTTGTTCTGTTGTTCTCCTTGTGGAGCTCCTGTTCCCTTCAGGTCTTTCTATCTCCCCCTTCTTTCATAAGATTTCCTGCACTCTGCCCAAAGTTTGGCTATGCATCTCAGCATATGCCTTGATACCCTGTTGGGTGAAGTCTTTTTATTGGTGTTTTGAGGTGATTAAAAAGTGCATGCTATTGAAAAAACTCCAGAGCAGAGAAAGGAAAAAGAGGTGATATACATTTGTCTCCAGAGACAGTACTAAGCCATTTGAGAGTACTGCTTCATTGCTGGGTGTGGTGGCACATGCCTGGAATCCTATCACTCAGGGAGGCAGAGGCAGGCGGAGCGCTGTGAGTTCGAGGCCAGCCTGGTCTACAAAGCGAGTCCAGGACAGCCAAGGCTACACAGAGAAACCCTGTCTCATTTAAAACAAACAAACAAACAAACAAACAAACAAAAACTGCTTCACAGTCTTTCCCTGAATACTATAAACATCCATGTATGTATGTGTGTATGTATGCATGTGTGCTTCATTAACTGCTTACAATAAACATGCATTAAAAAGTAACAAGCTCACAACGCTGTGTGTGAGTTTTTAATCCCATTTTTAATCCCAGCACTTGGGAGACAGGGGCAGGCAGATATCTGAGTTCAAGGCCAGCCTGGTCTACATAATGAGTTCCAGACCAGCCAGGTTACATAGTGAGGCCCTGACTCAAAACATGCAAGCAAAGGTGAACAAACCAGACCTTTACCTAGCAGAAAGACTTCAAAATCAACTGGAAATGGCGCAATCGCTAAGTTGGCTTTTTGTGATGTACAAGCATCTTTCTGATACCTAGCTTGGACATGGTACTGCCCGGGGATATAAAAGAAGCATATGGAGGCTGGAGAGATGGCTTAGGGGCTAAGAACACTGACTGCTATACCAGAGGTCCTGAGTTCAATTCCCCGCAGCCACATGGTGGCTCACAACCATCTGTAATGGAATCTGATTCCCTCTTCTGGTGTGTGTGAAAACAGAGCATTCATATACATAAAATAAATAAGTCTTAAAAAAAAAAAAAACAAGCATACTGTTTTATAAACTGCTTTATTTTTCATCCAACAACCCACCAAGCTGCCATTCTCAGCCTGGGGTTAGAAGGGCTCTGTTCTGGCTCTGACATCGTTGATACTCTATTCCTCATTGACTTTGTCTCCAATTTGTTCGTTTGAGACAGGGTGTCACTAGGCAGCCCTAGTTGTTCTGGAACTGGCTACATAGATTAATCTGGCCTTGAACCCACAGAGAACTGCCTGCCTCTTTCTCTTGACTTCTGGGTTCAAAGGCATGCACCACTCTGCCCAATCTTTAGCCACCACAAAAAAAGCCTCAGGTGAACATTTTAAAAAAATAAGTTCCAGCTACATTTGCATATATCTAGAAATCACTTCCATGAGACAAATTCCTAATGGCAAATTCTTCTCCCAAAGATCACAAGTCATTTCACATTTTCAAAGTGTATGGATAGTTGAAATATTAACACAGTCCTCGAATTCATGGCCAGTGAGAGATGTGAGCCCTGCACTCTGCTAATCCAGGTCTCTGCAGCCATGGTCCACGGGCCTGGTCGGTGTTTCTCAGTGACCTGCAAATGTGCTGATCTCTCCTCCCGCCAGGAGTGTGTATGCGCTTCCTGTTCTTTCAAAGCAAGGTTGCTCTGTGTCATTCAGCCCATAGGTGAGGAAGTGGCGCTGGGCTGCAGGGTTAGGGCGGTGGGCTCGACCTTCCTCGCATGGCAGCCCTTTAACACAGCTCCTCATGCTGTGGTGACCATAAAACTTTCGTTGCTCATTCATGACCGAACTTGCCACTGTTAGGAGTTGTAATGTAAATATCTGATATGCAGGGGGTCTGATATGTGACCCCTGTGAAAGGGTCATTCAATTCCCAAAGGGTTAGTGACTTACAGGTTGGGAACTGCTGGTTAGAGGCTCTCCAGCGTCGATAGGAACTCTGTGGAGGAGGAGGGGACTGGATCCTGACACAGATCTCCAGAATGGCTAGGCTGTCATTCTTTGCCTCTGCCTCTGCCTTCAGGGGAAGTCTTCATTTTAGCCACAACCCTTGGCTAGCTGCGTGTGTGTGTGTGTGTGTGTGTGTGTGTGTGTGTGTGTGTACAAAGATGGGTGTGAAACCTGTGTGAAACTTTTGGGAACACAGAGAAGGCAGAACAGGACAGCTCAATAGCAGTTCCTCAGGGGAGATCAGGGTGTGAACTGGAGATCCTGATCTGGGATTCTTTGCGATAACAGTGCAGCTGAGGGAGACAAGGTCATGGCCACTGAGTGGCACGCAGCAGAGCCAGGGTGAGGTTCCAGGGCCCTTGTAGTTGGTAATACTAGAGTTACCACATTAGAGCTGGGGAGTGGGGTGAACACAGGCCATAGCTCATTTCTGAGTATCAGAGATGCTGTGATAGGAGGGCAGTTCTGTGGCCAGCCTAGTCATCACTATTATTCCAGGAGAAAGGAGGAGAAGGGAAGAGAAACAACAGGGCCATGTTAGTCACTATGTCCAATCTTATGAGTCCTAAAGGCCTGGTCTTTCCCTTAGTGAGGCCAGAAGGAAAAGCAGGTGAATAAATGTATGCACATACAACTCTTGAAGGGTCTGCCTTTGAGTTCTGTGTATGCTGCAAGACCTTGTGGACACACTTATGTCTCTATGGCACTCAGTGGCCTTGGGTCCTTGTGTATTGTGCCAGGGTTGTGGGTGAGGGCACTAGAGTTCCTGAGTAGTTGCAGCTGGCTGGGGGCGGGGCCTGCTCTGGGAGGAGGGGAAGGGAACAGCTCAAGCCCCTTAGATGGAAGGCCCAGGATTCTTGGGAGAGTTCAAGACTGCAGACTTCCTGACTCATGCTCAGGCTGAGAGCTCACTTGGCCTCCAGACAACCCTCACAGAGTGGCTGTCTGTGGGCCCTGCCTCCAAGAAGGCAGCTTGGACTGGCTGTCAAGTCTTTCTCCAAGACAAAGAAGGGGCTTACACTTCCTCTTCTAAATTGGAACAGCCTGAGGGGACTACTCCTGAGTCTGGGACAAATGTGCTCGTCCTTTGTCCAGTGCTTTGTTCTTTCCTTCTCCTGTGAGCCTAGCTGGAGCTCTTCCCTCTCCCTAGCTGCTTATCCCAGGCGGCTTAAAATGGAAGCATTTTCACTTTCTGGAAGGATCAGATAGGATGGAAGCTGTGGGCAGTGTGGACACTAAAATCACAGGCTAGCATCTGTCCCAGGAGCCCATAGGCATGAAGACAGAATCTAGTCACGGGGGCCAAAGGAAGTTATTTCTACAGTCCCTGGCCAAACTGTGTCTCAGCTTGAGGCAGGGTCAGAAAAAGGGGGATGCAGGGGGAAGGGTTCAGGGCAGCTCAGCTCCAGTTCAGACTGTCCCTCTCTGGGACTCAGTTTTCCTTTCTGGCAGCGTGGGCGGAGTGGACTGGATGGAGCTGTTTCCCATTGCCGTGCTCCTGGTCCTCGACCACAAGCTGGGCTCCTGCACTCGGGCACAACAGGGTGGCAGGGCAGAGATGCAGACACTGGGGGAACCCGGGCATGAAGCACTGGAGTCTCTGTGGACCTGTTTGAATCTCCTCCCACCCCCTTCAAAAGAGGCTTTCTCTAGAGCGAGCTGCCTGGAGCATGGGGGAAGGGCTCCCAGTGTCTGGGCTGGGCTCAGAGCTAAGAATACTGTGGCAAAGGCTCTTGACATTTTTTTTGCTGATGTTGGAAATTTAAAGGAGCCATGGCCTTTTCTAAGGAGATTGAGTCAGCCACTTCCCACGTGTGGCCTGGCCATGGCTTTCACCCAGTACCTTTTTAACGCCAGACCCTGGGCTGGGAGCTAGAGACCCCAAGGGAGGAGTGTGAGGCCTCTCCCACCCTTCCCAAGTTCCCAGTGACATTCTCTAGCAATCTGGATGTGATAACATAGACACCCGGGAAGGCACTGCAGCCTGACAGGCATAGAGGAGGCTTCTGGCCAGTTGAGCTATGCAGGGGTCTGTGAAGCTGCAGGAGGGTCCCAGCCTGCACCCTACTCCAGGTTCCCCCTTTCTGCTGTAACAGAGAACTTTCATCTCTACGCCTGTGCTCCTCCTAGGGCTCCGGATTTGTCTAACACGCTGAGCCTCTGTTTACCCTCTGCCAATTGGGAAAGTCATAGCTCTCTCAGTTCCCCCTTCCGATGCCTGTGAGGCCTGGGTGCTGACAGATGGACAGGCAGAGCAGAGGGGCATGGGACTATCTGGGATTTTCACATCAGTCCTGGAAATCCAGCAAACCTACTCCGCTTTGATGAACTTTCCATTGCTGCCCTCAGCTCATAAACCTACAGATTGAATTCCAAAAGCCCCCCAAGAGCCAAGATGAGGATGATAGTGGAAAGGGGGTCTGGCCTGGGATGCAGGTGGTATCATTACAGAGTAAATGTTTATCCTTACAAGCAGTACACAGTAGATGCAGAAGGAAGCAAAGGGGAATCACCACAAAAAGATGGAGACCACCCCAAGCCTGGAAAGTTTGCTCAAGATCAGATCTGTTCTACAAAAGAATGGTGGGACTCCAGGTCACTGTTCTTAGAGGGAGGCAGGTGCTTGCCTTTGGGGACATTTCAGAGAATACTAGGTTTGCAGAGAGGCACCGAGTCCAGAGCTTTTAGCTTAGGCTCATCTTGAACTCACCATCCTCCTGCTGCAGCCTCTAGAGTCCCGGGACTTCAGGTATGTGACACTATGACGTTTTGTTTTTTTCCTCAAGTTTTTTGAGACAGGCTTTCTCTGTGTAGCCTTAGGTGTCCTGGACTTCCTTTAGACCAGGCTGGCCTTGAAGTCATAGAGATCTGCCTGCCTCTGCCTGCCTGAGTGCTGGAATCACAAGTATGCACCACTGCACCCAGCTGGGTTTTTTTTTTTTCTATAGGTTCAAAGACTTTATGGAGCTTATGTATAAGAGTATCATCTGTGGCAGTCACTTGAAGATTCATATACTTTCTGATCCTTTGGTTTGAGTCTAAACCTATTGGGATCTGTCATTTCCCTCAGCCCTTAGAGTGGACAGTGGGCAGCAAGAACCAGGTCTCTGTAGAGCACTGGGTGGGGTGTCCAACCCCTCCCCCACTGTTCCTTATAACTGTTTGATGCCAAGACTGTTAGGATATATTTAAAAATGCCATCCACTCAACAGATCTGGATATGAAGAGATTTATTTGGGGGAGGGAAAGGGGAGAGGAGTCAGAGGAGAGGAGAAAGAGGAGCACGGTATCCCCAGAAGCCTGCACAGCAACAAAGACTCCAGAGAACGCATCTTTTGAGCTCATGGGTGCTTCACAGGCTCTCATTGGGAATCTGGGAGAAAAAAAAAAGATACTTAGGAGTCTGTTGATGGAATGAATGAGAGAGCAGGTGAATACAAGATCTCTCTGGGGCTAGGGGCTCAGTGGCAGAATGCTTTCCTAGCTTTCTTGAGGCTCTGGGCTTGATCCCCATTACGTTGAAAAGAAAAGAAAAAAAAAGCCTCTCATCTCCTCTCCTCCTTTCTAGGGCACGCCTCTCTGTCTGTTGTCTATTGAGCCGCTATCAGGAGATTGGGGGATCTTAAAACAACCAGCCTCAACTATTGAATTCTCCACTAACTGCACACACCCCTCAGAAAGGACATCCCCAAGGGCAAGGACTTTGCCCGGTGAGCAGCTCTGTGCACAACACCTAGAACAGTAAAGAGTACTATCGGTTAACTCAGAGCGCAAGAGGCTGAGTGGAGGAGGGTGGGGTGGTGGGGCTTGGAGTAGGCGAGCTGACCTTGCGACCTTGAGCTCTAAGAGGGGATGGAGACAGGGAGGGGGATAGAGATGACCAATTTGAGATGAGAAAGGGGCAGTTATGACTTAACATCACATTTCAACCGAGGGCACTGGCCCAGAAAAGGAAGTTCACACAACAGTACTTAATACCTCGGGGTGTTTCCTCCTGCATCTCTCTTCATGGGCCACCTAGGTGTCTATCTCCGAAATCAGTTCAAGACTTGGCTTCCAGGGTGAGGGTCCAACTGGAACTCTCGGGGCCTCATGTCCCCAGAGAGATTTCGAAGGTGAACCTGGGACTGGAGATGGGCACTGACCCCTGCATCTCTGACTCTCTCTCCTAAGGCAAAGGAGAGGGGCCCTGAGTAAAGACGGGGCTCCCTGATTAAAACTTGACAACAGGAGGCAATGGCTTTACCGGGACAGAGTAGGAAAATGTGTGGCGAGACCAGGGCAGGCTTGTGAGGACAACCTGAGAAGGGGTTCCTGGGCAGGCCTTTGGAGCCAGCCAGGCTGCCTTTCAGTTCACCCTGCGGTCTAAACCCTGCTTTCCCACTTCCAGGACCTCGGAGTCCAAGAATGTCCAGGCTCCCAAGGTCTACCTGGTGCGGGCGCAGCGTCCCCGCAACCCAGTCGGACGAGGGGGCAGTAGGACCCAGGGGCTGGGAGAGCGCCCGCAGGCACAGGGGCGGGAGCCAGGGCGGTTTGGGGGAGGTCTTTGGCTCCCCCCCACCCCCCTCTGGGAGCCACGGAGCCCTCCGGAAGCGTTTCCAACTTTCCAGAAGTTTCTTAGGACGGGCAGGAGGGGGTGGAGTCAGCCATATATAGTTCCAGGGCCCGGGGCCGTGAGCTGAGCGGAGCCTGTCTGAGAGCGAGTGTCCTGTTGGTCCCGGAGCAGCCCGGCCCGGCCCAGGTGAGGGGCGGGGGCGGCCGGGCGATTTGGGGGTGCGCGTTGGCCTAGGTGGAGCGCGAAGGGACTGGGGTCCAATCCAAAGCCGGGGTCCTAGCGCTGGAGGACAGTGACAGATCGGCCATGGAGCAGTCACTCTTAAACATCACGGTCCCTAGGGCTGTAGTCCGCTCCGCGGACGGACTGGAAAAGCGTGGAGTCCCAGCGCTCAGGGAAGGTTACAAGTGGTGGCAGAGACTGCGTGGAGCTAGGGCCAAATGCAGATGACCTTCTGCACAACAGAGAAAAGGGGGGAGTCCCGCCTCTGCCGTTATCCATGGGGAAGGGCCAGCTAGCTCTGCAGTCCCTAACTCTGGGGTGAAGGCCCAGGGAACTGCCAGCCCAGCCTCGCCGCAGTCTGTGTAGGGGCCTCTGAATCTAGCACAGGAGATGCCAACAGCTAGGGAGTGGGGATCCCTAGCTGTTAAGGACCTCCATTCTTTGGGGGAGCAGTCATTTTCTAATCTGCAACCTATGTATTAGGTGATTGATGGCTGGATTTGACCAGCACTATTTTCACCCTACCCGGGGTCCACCTGGACCCGGGTGATTTGAGTCACCCTGGTCCTTCCGTCTACCCATCTAGTTCCTGCAGGGTGAGGATTTCCTCTGAGGCCTGGGGTATCCTCCCTCCAGCTTGGGGACATTCCAGAGCCCCCAGACAAAAGGAAGAAGGCATTCCCTGTTTGGTCTAAAGGCTTAGCTCTCCACTTCCCGTGTTTCCTCCTGGGCCCTCTGGGCTCCAAGGCCCGGATGGAGGCCCGTGGAAAACCGGGGCTTTGATTGCCTGGAAGTCGGACCGTGGCCACACCCTACTCTCAGATAGTTCTGTACCCATCCCCCATTCCCGTGTGGTCCTTTGTCTATCCCAGGATTCCCTGCAGAGGTGTTTTTGCAGTGGGTTGCTGTGTAACAGGACACCACAGTGGTCGGCTGGAGAGCTTTGCTGAAGTTAGAGCCCCTCACTGGGAAGCCAGACCTGCTTGAGCTGAGGAGGCCTCGAGCCCTGGTTTCTCCCTCTGGAGGTTGTCCACCTCCATATTCCTTTGGGGGCTGGGCCTGACAGGCCTCTGCTCCCCACGTCTCTAGGGGGTCCCATTTCTTCACTCTTCTGTTTTCTTTCAGAATGAAAAAGGCAGGCAGTGATCTCCCTCTGAGGCACTTTCAAGGTACTTTAGAGCGTTCAAGTGTCTGAGAAACCCCCTGGTGTTCGTCCCTACCTCCCGGCATCTGCTCCCAGGGCCAGTAGCAGGCCTAGCCTTTGGCTCTGTGGTATCTTACTTTTGTTTTGTTTTGTTTTGTTTTAACAGAAATGTAAAATGTTGGCAGGAGGGCTGGCATTTCCCTGTGGCCGACGGGTTGGGCTGTGGGAGGCTGGCTTGCTTGCAGAGACTTGCCTACTTTCATTCCTAATGCTGGGCTTTACAGGGTGGCCCTTCTCCCCAGCCCTGCCTCTCCCCTCAGGTTTCTGGTGTGCAGATGTGAAACTAAAGCCCTGGAGGCTCCTGGGCTCTCCAGGCTAACCCTCCGCAACCCTAGTTCCCAAGCCAGGCTTCCAGTGTTCTTTCCCTCTGCTGGCCTGTGGAAGATAAGGCATCTTAAGCCTGCCACATCACCAGGGGCCATGCAGCGAGCGGCCTGAAGAATCCCAAACTAGTCATTTGAAGCTTCATGGAGAAGCCCCTCCCACGTTCTGGTTGGCTGGGTGTGGGGGCCCCCATCAAGATGGTGGCTGCCACGTGGCAGGGCCAGGCTTCTCTTCCCCCTCCTTAGGCAGGCTGATGGCCTCTCTACTGAATTAGTGGTCCTTTGAGTAGGGTGACCACAGGTCTGTTGCTGAGATACACTACATAATGCATCGTTTACTCTTGTTTCTCGGTGTACCATGAGTTACATGGTCACCCTGTCTTTGAGTTACAGTGAGGGAGGACCCTGTCTCACACCATACCCCAGAGGTCTCACATACCCCAGGCAGCTATGAGGCTGTGGTCCTCCATTCCCTCTTTCCCTCCAGTTCCTTCCCGCTGTTTTTTTTTTTTCAAGGCCCCTAGAAGAGAAGCAGTTGAGGAGGCGGGGGACCAGCCTGGTCTTAGATGCCAGCAAATAGGGTCATCTCAAAACCCATGCTCTTTTGGACAGGCCAGGCTCTCCAGGGTCTTCCAGCAGGGTTTGGAACGGTCTCTCTTCCTAAAAGACCATGAAAGGGGGTCTTCCAGATCAGGGCACCCCATCCTCCACCACGGTTCTTTCTGATCTTTTTTCCTCTGTGGTCCACTTGCCTGAAGTGCTGCATGAGGTAGGCGGGCGTGATGAACTGAAGAGGGTGTGGGAACAGAGAACTTTGGGAGCCGTGACTTCCTGAAAGGGCACCTTGGCTTGTCTTGGGGACTCTTGTTGCTGCCGGAGTTTGGGGAGGGTACTTGAAGGCATCTTTGAGGTTCTAGAACAGATGGTGATGTGGCCATGGCTGTCCCATGGGAGGGCAGAATGGAATTTGTGGCTCTGTCTTCCTGAAGGATGGAGGGAAAGGGTTTGTGTTCCACTGAGCAGTGACTCAGCCCTTCCTCAGGATCTTGCCCTTGCTGCTGTCTTAGAAGACCCTTTCTACTCCAAGTTCCTAAAGACTTGGTCTTAAGAGCGAGCGTTTGTTGTGGGATTTCCTATCTGGTCCAGGGGCCATGTGGGCAGATGGGCAGGACAAGTCCCACCTAAGAGAGAGAAATAGCGTATGGGGAGACCTAGACCCTTGCTGCTCGGGAAAGAGTCTGAGGCTGGCTGGTAACACAGGCATGTGCACACTCAAGGTCACCCTAGGGCCAACAGAGTGGAGCATCTGGATTCCCCCATTTAGTGACTTATTAATGTCCCAGGGCAGAATGCAAGGCATGGAGAGAGCCAGGCTGACAGCCCCAGCCCATGTGTCGCCCTCTGCTCACACACCGGGGCTTCCTGCACACCCCCAGCCCAGCTGCTGCCTTTGCCTAACTGACAAAGGCCCCGAAGCTGTATGAGACCAGACCTGGATGTCACAAAAGCCAATGACCAGGCCAGGTGGCTCTAACCCCTGGAAACAGTTAATGCCAAATGCCAGGCACTGGGAAGTTGTGGGGAAGCAGATATGCTTGGTTTCCATCTCTGGCGGCCACAGCCTACGGCAGGACAGCTAAGATTCATAATAAACTCATAATTAGGTATATGCATTGACTGTCCCATGGGGGACATCAGTAGGTGGTCTGGTGATGTGTCGGGGAAAAGAAGTCAAAGAAGGCCTCTGAGGCTGGCTGCCCCGAGTTGGGTCTGGTCTACAGAACTGCGTCCTCTTGCCTTTGTCCCCCCCGTGGCTTGGCGGGTGGGCTAGGGAAAAAGGCATGGGCTTCAGTGTGGCTCTCTCTGTGTGCAGCCTTACAGGTAGGTCCTCTGTGGCGTACACAGCCCACCTCCCAGCCATGCGCTCTCTCCTGGGCACCTTCTGCCTCCTGGCTGTGGCCCTGGCAGCCGAGGTGAAGAAACCCTTAGAGGCGGCTGCCCCTGGGACTGCGGACAAGCTGAGCCCCAAGGCGACCACACTGGCAGAGCGGAGCACCGGCCTGGCCTTCAGCCTGTATCAGGCTATGGCCAAAGACCAGGCGGTGGAGAACATCCTCCTGTCACCCCTGGTGGTGGCCTCGTCCCTGGGCCTTGTGTCACTGGGTGGTAAAGCCGCCACTGCGTCACAGGCGAAGGCAGTGCTGAGCGCCGAGAAGCTGCGGGATGAGGAGGTGCACATGGGGCTGGGTGAGCTGCTGCGCTCGCTCAGTAACTCCACCGCTCGCAACGTGACCTGGAAACTGGGCAGTCGTCTGTACGGGCCCAGCTCCGTGAGCTTCGCCGATGACTTTGTGCGCAGCAGTAAGCAGCACTACAATGTCGAGCACTCCAAGATCAACTTCCGGGACAAGCGCAGCGCCCTGCAGTCCATCAACGAGTGGGCCTCGCAGACCACCGACGGCAAGCTGCCAGAAGTCACCAAGGATGTTGAGCGCACGGATGGGGCACTGCTCGTCAATGCCATGTTCTTCAAGCGTGAGTCTCAGGGATGGGGTGAAAGACGTGGGGCCCCTCCCCATCCCGAGCTTGCTTTTCCTTAGGCTGAGCCCTTCATTGCCTCTCATCTGAACACAGCCACAACTGGCAGAGGCAGGGAAACTCCATGCAGGGTGGGAGCCAGGCAGGAATCTCTAGGATAGGATTATACCACACTGCATTAGGGTTCTTGCTTGTGAAAATTGGAACCCAGAGGACTCAGTAATCTGTTCTGCTTCATCAGAATGAATTGAGAAACTGTAGAAGCAGCATTAGCCTCATTTCACGGCTAAGGAGACTGAGGCCCAGTGAGGAGAAGTAGAGATAAGATGGGGCCAAGTGTGTCTAAATTGACTGACGGGTAGGTCTGGGGTTGATGGTTTTATGTGAGCAGTTAGGTATGGAGGACTGGCCTACAAATAGGCGAGCCTCGATGAGCAATCTGACTGGAACTAGTCTGTCTGGATTGAAATGCGGGTCTGGTTGGGACTCAGACTGTGTAACTGAGGTGGCCTCTGTACCTCACCTGGCTCAGCAAGGTTCCCAGATGCTGACAGATGCCACCCAAACACGAGCTTCTTGCAATGTGGGTGTGACCAGAGAGACCTCCACGCTCAGGGAACATGTACTCAGTGGACCGAGGGCTTGCCACGCAGAAGGGAGCAAAGAGCATGTGGCATGGACGATGGCCTAGGGTGCGCCGTCATGATGGTTGTGGGCTGGTCATGTCTGGGGGATATAGCTCACTGACACCTGGGTGTTTCTCTGCCACAGCACACTGGGATGAGAAATTTCATCACAAGATGGTGGACAACCGTGGCTTCATGGTGACTCGCTCCTATACTGTGGGCGTTACGATGATGCATCGGACAGGTAGGTGTCTTGCCAGACAGAGAGTCGGGTGTGGAGGTCCCAGGGTACCCAGGATCCGGATTGCCCCTACCCACCCCTCTGTGCTCAGCGTCCCCTGCTCTCCACACAGGCCTCTACAACTACTACGATGACGAGAAGGAGAAGCTGCAGGTCTTGGAGATGCCCCTGGCCCACAAGCTCTCCAGCCTCATCATTCTCATGCCCCACCATGTGGAGCCGCTCGAGCGCCTGGAGAAGCTGCTGACCAAGGAGCAGCTGAAGACCTGGATGGGGAAGATGCAGAAGAAGGCTGTTGCCATCTCTCTGCCCAAGGGAGTGGTGGAGGTGACCCATGACCTGCAGGTGAGGGCCGGAGGGTAGGGGCTGGGCAGGCTTCGCCAGGTCGCTCAGCGGGTCCATCCTGTATCCACAGGGCATCCAGGCAGAGCCAGGCTCTGCCCTTTGGAGCATGGACTGAAAACAGCTAGCCCTAGGTCCCACAGTGGGCTGAGCCCTCCTCAAGATAATTCTCCACAGATGTGCCTACAGGCCAGTCTGGGCTTGGGCAGTTCTGCTTTCCTCTCAGATAACTCTAGACAAGTTGTCTAGAGTTGCCAGGTGTCAGGTTGACAATTGAGGCTAACGAGGCTTAGGAGGGTACAGGTTCAGGGGAACGAAGGGAACAGTGGTTTGAAGAAGCACCTAGCCTTGCACCTGGAGCAAGGTGTCTAGGGAGTGCCTGTCTGATTTTGGAGGAGCCTCAAGGGTGATATAGCTGGAGGATGAGGGTGTAGGAGCCTGGCACCTGTGGCCTCACCCAGCGCCTGCTCCCCACAGAAACATCTGGCTGGACTGGGCCTGACTGAGGCCATCGACAAGAACAAGGCTGACCTATCACGCATGTCGGGCAAGAAGGACCTGTACCTGGCCAGTGTGTTTCACGCCACCGCCTTCGAGTGGGACACAGAGGGCAACCCCTTTGACCAAGACATCTACGGGCGTGAGGAGCTGCGCAGCCCCAAGCTCTTCTATGCCGACCACCCCTTCATCTTCCTGGTGCGAGATAACCAGAGTGGCTCCTTGCTGTTCATTGGGCGTCTGGTCCGGCCCAAGGGAGACAAAATGCGAGACGAATTGTAGGGACCAAAAATGGGCACGGCGTGGCGTGGCAGGAAGTAGCCAAAGGTTTCTTGAGACACATGGGTGCTATTGTGGGGGGAGGGGTGCCAGCCCCGGCTATCCCATGGGTGGGGGGTTGGCAGTGCAGATTGGGACTCCCGTATGTCTGAGTGGACATTTTTAGCAGGAACCCCTCTCCATTAAGACAGGGAGCCCAGATACTATGATGCTAAATTCAGGGGTGTCATAGAAGTTTTAGATCCAGTCTGCCTCAGCAGTGAATCAGTGTTCATATTTATGGCCAGGTAGCGTATCTGTGAGACAGTTGGGGGTTGGGCAGCCTAGCCCTCTTTGTCACCGTCCGGAGCCCTCCCCATTCTGCCTATCTCCCGACTCCCTTTTAATCACAAAAATAGGTGCTGCAGCCGCAGGACTGGACACCCTTAAAATGACCCTTGCCCAGCAATGCAAATTAGGAGTCAGCACGTAGGAGGGGCTCCGTGGCCTACCCTGCTCTAGAGCCAGTACGTTGGTCATCGTGGTTACGAACTTTTCCCTCCCCTTTTCAGTCTTTCAGAGATGGGGAGGGAAGGGGGAACGTGATCCTTTGTTGCTTTCAAAATGAGAACAATTTGTATACATTTTTTTTGAATAAAACTTTTCCAATGAAATGTTACAGGAGTGTGGAGGCAGATTAAAGAAGGAGGTTCCCATATCATTCACTCTAAGAGACAAAGTCTGTGGTTTAAGCAGAGCGTTATCTAGCTCTGGAATGTCGGCGGATAACTGGACAATGGCGGTTGGTCGCTGTACTGACTGGGGATTGTCTTCTGAATCCCTGGAACGGTTGGGGCTGCATGGCCTGAACAACAGAGCAGAAGCCTCGACACCCCAGTTCTACACTTTGAAGGGTCCTGTGCTCAGCCCTCTGGTCTCATTGCAAGTTGTTCTCAATCCAGGGACCAGAGAGGGCAAACAGGCATTCATGTAGTTAATAGGCTGAGTGACTTGGCCTAGGCAGTGCAGAGGAGCCTAGTGGGAATCCTTTTCAGGTGCCTCACAAAATCGGTTTGTGATAAAGGAGGAACCCACAGCCCCTGCCTTCACGTTTGCCTCCCATGATCCTTAGGCCTGTGCCTCTGGAAGGAGACTGCTGTGCAGACTAGGACTCTAGCCAGAGAGGCAGAGGAAACTGGTTTAAGCCCCGCCTCTGCTGGCTGTGACCTTTCTCCACATTCGCTCCACCATCAAGTCCACTTCTGGGTGTTAGATCACACCTTGACCAGACAGATCTACCAGGTGTAGGTGGACTGACCCTTTCTGAGTGCTACCAACAAAACTTTAGAATCCCGGACCTGATCTGTACCTTGAATTCAGTAGATTAGATTTGCACTCAAGGGATTTCATCTAGACGTAGAGACTTGGGGTTAGTAGCCAGTACCTGTGCTCAGCGCGTGCTGCATTCCACTGAGGCCTTTCCGTTGGTGTCTGCTTCAGAGGCCAGCCCTGCCAGCACAGCCTCCCTGCCACACTTCTCTTTCCCTGACTCTGAAACACTGGGACAGTATGTGCTGTACTGTATGTTTGGTTGGTTGGTTTTTCAAGTCAGGGTTTCTCTGTGGTTTTGGTTGTCCTAGGCTCACTTAGTAGACCAGGCTGGCCTCGAACTCACAGATATCTGCCTGCCTCTGCCTCCCTGAGTGCTGGGACTAGGGGTGTGCCGTGCGGTATCTAAGTGTCCAGCACGCTGTTAGAGCCTAATACAGTCAAAGCAAGTGGTCCGGTGCCTCTGTGGTGCTCAGCAACAGTGCTCAGGACTCCCTCTCCTCAGGACTCTATACCTGCTTCTCCACTCACGGTGAAATGCTCATCACTCCAGTTTTGTGCAGGTGCCTGTTCTCAGGCGCATTGAGTTCATGGGTACAACAGTCATGTCCTGAAAAGGAGCACTTCACAGCACTCCTTCCCATTCTATCACTAGATTCCCTCCTCTAATGTGGGCAGTTCTGGCCTTGCTTTGTTTGCTTAGATACATTCATGGCATGCTGAGCCTGTCAGGGGATACATGGCTGAGAAGCTTCTACTTTATCCCTTGGCTAAGTTCCGTGCCCTTAGCATCCTCTTGCAGACCCTGGAAGGTCCTTTACTCAGGCACCCAGAAACATAACAGGGAAAGCCAGCTTTAAAATGGGATGCTGTGTTCCGTGCAGGCCAGTAAGACAGGAGGAAGATGCGTCCATGGACGTAGCTCTATGATGTTAGTGGAAACGATACTCCTCAGGGGACAGAGCAGCACTTTCTGACGGAGCTCTCGGAGGCTGTCAGCACAGTCTGGCCCACAGGTGTTTTAGAAAGATACCTCCATAAACAGCTGCTCAGGGACGTGGCCAGTGATGACCAGCCTTTGCTAAGACACACCCTAAGGTCCTCCTCCACCTCTGACAGGACCACAGGAGCATCTCTCCAGGCCTGGCCTTTCACCTAGAGTCCCTAAGACGAAGGAGGAACAGCACCCTTCCAGGCCCTTCATTTCTCCCAGATGCACACTGTAGCTCTTTTCTTTTGGATACTCAGTGTCCAGAACCACTTGCCTGCACTCTGGCAGAACAGTTTACAGCCTCTGCAGGGATGAGAGGTCAAACCCTCGTGCTGATTTCCAAGGTCCCAGAATGCCACTGTGCACTCAGGTGGTTAGGACCCAAGTCCAGGCCTGCAGAGTCCAATGGAGCTCTGACTCTCGCATTTTCCTTTTCAGGGTTTATAGTTGGAAGTTTCAGGCTCAGTTCCCACAGGAGCTCCAGCCATGCCCGTGTAGTAAGTGCTATGGTGGAAAAGATTAGCTAAAAGATACCACCCCAAGTCTTCCCTTCTCTCCAACATAAGTCAGAAAGAAAGCTTGATTTTGGGAAAATCCACGGACTTTGCCATCATCAATGACTTGAAAGATGCAGAGGTTATTTTTGTAAAAAAACCATTTGTTGTGTATGTGTCCGTGGGCATGTTTATGTGTGCACAGTGCACATGCGGAAGGCGGAGGACAACTTTTGGCCTCCTACCTTTATGTGGGTTCTCGGGATCCAACTCTGGTCGTCATACTTTGCAAGCCTTTTTTCCTTGGTGAGACAACCCACCAGCCCTCCGTGTCGTTTCTGTCCCATGAACTACTCCTGTGCTTTTCTGTATGGATGGCATTCTTGGAGAATGGCAGGGCACTTTAGTCAAGCTATTCTAATGGCGACTTTAGTCAGGCAGTTCCAGATATGGTATTGTCACTAGTTTCCTATGGTATGAAACTAGCTGACAATTTCCCTCTCTTTCTCCATAAGGAGTTCCCGATGACATTTTCTTCCTCTTGATAGCGACAGCAGTGCACCTTTCTCATCTTGTCTTGAGACTCATCAAGTCTCTGGCTTTCTGTTATGATTTAATTGATGGGGATTTTGAGTCCCCCTCCGTTCATCTCAGGACAGCATCCTGCCATCTTCATCAGTTATACCACGCTCCTAGAAAGTAACAGGTCTTTTAAATGCATCAAAGAGACATAGAAAACAAGTTCCACGAGAAATAGAGACTTAGGCGTGAGTGATGTTTCTGGGTGTTCTGGATCACTCCAGGAAAAGCCCTGTAAAAAATAGCTGGCTGGCCTTTCTGCCTTTTGTTGGTGGTGGGAATGCTGTTGTACAATCATGGTTGGGCTTCTGTATATTTTAGAGGTGACACAGATCACATTTTGGTGTGCTGTTCTGATCATTTGTTGAGTATCCTGGAAGGTAGCTGACTGCCCAGGAAAGTTGAAGATGGCAGGTGGCTCAAGACGAAGGGCAAGCTTTGTGGGCCAGTGACTCAGAAGACCCAGGCAAACCCCGGGAGGGAAGGTGTGAAGCTGAGTGCTTGCCTCCCCACCGAGCAAGTTGAGAACTAAGGGACCCTGTGGGAGGTGCCGAGATACAATTGATGCCAGTCGCATACTCTTCCCTTTTCCCCAGCACTCCTGGGGTGTCCTGACTGCTAAATGGGACTTCCATAAATTATGCATCGGTATGGATACACTCGGTTTCTCCCCTTACCTTCTCCTGTTCAGTGGACTTGGTCTTCTGTTCCCTCCACTCTAGAGCTGAGGATTGCCAAGGTTACCAGTGGTTGTTACTGTTGCTCAGTGGACACTATAGAAAGCCCCATTTTAGAAATAGGAAAGTTTGTGAACATCATGAAAGTTGAGAGGATAATACGACAGACTTCCATGAACCTGTCAGATACCTCAGTCTATTCTGTTCCTTGGATATTTTATTTTTAGTTATGTGTGTGGCACAAGTTACTCTTTCTCTGTGTGTGTGTGTGTGGTGGGGAGAAAGAGAACCTCTGAAGGTGGAATTATAGGCAGTTGTGAGCTGCCTGACAGGGATATGGGGAACTAAATGCTGGTCATCTGCAAGAGCAGCGAGTGCTCTTAACTGGATGCATCTGCCAGCCCCCTTCAACTTTTTTTTTTTTGAGACAGGTTCTCAGTGAACCTGGACCTTGTCTGCTTGACTAGACTAGCTAGCCAGTGAGCACTTTCTGCCTCCACCTCCCCAGTGCTGGGGTCAGGTGCATGGCTTGGCTTTTACGTGGGGGCTGGGATCCAAACTCAGGTCCTCACGCTTTTGCAGTATCCTAGTTTCTTTCTGTTGCTGCAAAAGAAACATTCTGAACAAAACAACTCAGGAGGAAAGGGTTTCTATCTTTTACTTCCAGGTAACAGTCCATCTCAGAGAGGTCGGGGCAGGAACACAAGCAGGAAGTGAAGCAGAACCATGAGGGAACACTGCTTACTGCTCGTTTACAGACTTATGTCACGCTGGCTTGCTTGTATACAGCCAGGCCCACCAGCGTAGGGATGTGCTGCCCACAGCGGACTGGGCCCTCCCAAAACATCTCTTACAGATAAGACCACAGGCGTGTATCTGGTCTGCGTAATTCATGAGTCTTCCCAGGTGACTCTAAGTTTATATCAAGGTGACAATAAAAACTAACCAGCATGTGTAGCGAGTACTATATTGACTTTACTGGTTGAGCAATCTCCCCTGCTTCCTTTTTCTTTCTTTCCTCCCTTCCCCCTCGTGGCGCTAGTGATAAAACACAGGGTCCTGAGACTGCCAGCAAGAAGCACCCTTTCCCTGAGCTCTATCCTCATCTCTCTTTTTACTGTTGTTTTGGTTTTGGTTTTTTCTGAGTCAGGGTCTCAGAGTTGCCCAGGCTTCCCTGGAGCTCCCTCTGTAGTCACGCCTGTATGCCAGGCCCAGCTGAAGACCACAGCAGGCGCCGAGCTGTGATCCATATGTAGATGAGCCTGTGGCTTTCCTCTAGTGATCTGTGACACAAACAAATGCAGAAGCTATTGCTCCAACAGGACCCTACTTCCTGTCGTGTCCTGGCCCACACCCTGCACCCTCCTTACTGGCATGGTACCAGCAGCTCTCCTGAGAGGGGCCGCTATGTAAGAACAAATCTGTCATGAGCTCTAGCAAGCCAAACCCGCAGAAAGGGTCTCTTGGCTCTGGCTACAGGTGGGCCACCCGTCACCAGGGCTGCGGACAGGGACCAGATCTGTACCCTGTAGGTCTCAAAGCCTCTTCTGTGCCCGTGTTTTCCCAGCATGTCCTTCGCACTGCCTTGTTCGCACATCCCGAGGCTTCATGGGGAATGTGGGAGCCCCTTGGGTTGGAGGATGCGCACACGTGGATACAGTCTCCAGCAGGGCACCACAGTGAGCCCGTCTCAGGCCTGGGCTGTACATTTCCTGGTGGTGAGCTAGTACATGAGCCAGGACTAGTTATGTGTGCTGAGTCATCCTCCAAAGCCTGGGCATCTTTGGGATAGAATTGCTTTGTCCCATTCAGCCAATGGCCCCTGTGGGGCTGACTGGCCCCTGGTAGGGAGTTTCTCTTTCTCCATTTCCCACCATCCTCTTGTTCAGTGCATGCCTGGACTTGGGGAAGGTCTTCTAAGCCTTGTGCCACAACCTGTTTGGTGATGCTTCTGCAGGCCAGCAGGCCACATTGGAAGGCTGGAGGACAGCTAGATGTTTCAGGGAAGAGCCAGGCCATGAATGAAGTCTGTATCTGAGGGACAAGGGAATGAGGTCCACTTTCTGCCTTCTGAGGGAGTGGAGGACTGCTGTGTGTGTGTGTTCTGTGCTCATGCATGTGTGTGCATATCCACACATGCACATACATGCATTTATTTCTAGCCTGCTGCTCAGAAGCTGAGGCTCCTTCTCATCCCCGTGCTGGAAGTTGTTGCTTTTCTGACCTCTAATCCTTACGACTCTTTTACAGTGCTGAGCAATGGTGGCACACACCTTTTATCCCAGCACTTTGGGGGGCAGAGGCAGGAGGATTTCCATGAGTTCGAAGCAAGCCTAGTCTACAGAGTTCCAGGACAGCCAAGACTATAAAGAGAAATTCTGTCTCAAAACACAAAACAAAATCACAGAGAAAGACTCTTTTACACAGTAGGACGCTGAGGTGGCCCTCCCTGGGCTTCCAGGTCTGCCAGCCCTTAGAATACACCTGTGCTGTCCCTCAGCTCTCTTGCCACACTGTCACTGTCTCCAACACCGTGCCTCCTCCTCGTGGCTCTGGTCCTCCTTTCTCACCTTCCAGTCTCCTCTATCTCTGGAGCATTACCCTGGGTCACTTCATTCTGACTCCATCTCTGAAGGAACTCTGTTTCCTCTTGTGAGCATCCTGCAGGATCCACCCTCTCCACAGCACAGTGACACCCACACCTGCCTCCGGTCAGCCTGTCTGGTAGCCAGGGGCTTCCTGGACTCCTGCCCCTGGTCACCCCCAGGCCCTCAGAGAATGCTGTCAGAGAGGACACTGCCATCTACCTGTTGTATACGAGGAAGATGTGAGAATCCACACAAAATGGCCTTTTCCTGTCTTCAGAACCCCCTAACTAGAAACTCCCATATGGCCACAAGCTCTGGGACAGGAAGCTCTAATGTTGTGTGAGTGGGTGGAGGGGCCAGCTCCAGCTGCTTCCTGGAGGAGGCTTGATAGGGAATTCAGATCATGGTCTGCGATGGTCTCTCTGCAAGAAACCAGCTGAGCTGCCTTGAAAGGCGGTGTATACTTCTATAAAGAGTAGGTGTGGGTTTGGGGAGCCATCTTTAGTGGGTCAACAGCTGAACATCTTGTTCCCCCTGGGGTGCCGGCTTTCTTTTTCTTTTCTTTTTCTTTGTGTGTATGTGTGTGTGTGCTTATTTAGTGTGTGTGAGTGAGGGTGTGTTTGTTCCAAGTGTGTTAGAGGACAACTTCAAGTGTTGGTGCTCACCTTGTTTGAGAAAGGATATTTTTGTTGTTGTTTATTGCTGCATAGGCCCCACTAGCCCAGCCCGAGAGCTTCCAGCAATTCTCCTGCCTCTGTCTCCATCTCCCAGTAGAGATGTGCTGGGATTACAGATATGCGCATCATCAGGTTTTGTGTGGCAGTCACTTTACCTGCTGAACTATCTCCTCAACCCTTCTCAGGGCTTTAATTAAAGCATTTAATATACCTAAGGATTTTTAAGTATGTTTATTAAACATACAACATTTTATGGAAGAAGGAGAAACAAACAAACAAACAAACACGGAGATGGCCATGAAGGCCTTGTGGCCGGATCAGTGGAGGAGGGGCGGGCTTTGTCTTTGACCAAGGCTGAGCGCTAGAGCTTCCTGCAGCTCCCCCCGCCCCCAGTCTCTTCCTCACAGCTGGCTGTGGTGCTCTGTCCTGTGGCAATACCCTCCCAGCCGTGGGACCGCACACAAAACAGAGCATTCTTGATGGTTGCAGTTCTCTACAGCCCCTTGGTCAAGTCCTTAGACAAACCGAGTCCCTTTCATCCAAGGACAGCCAAAGCAGCTGACCTGGCCCTCCAGCCTCCTGGGCTAGCCAACACCCTTTCAGAATGCTATGGCCATTTTCTCCAGGGAGTCTTTCCTGCAGTGTGCCCTTAAAGCCAGCTTGAGACTCTTCCCACTTTACATATTATTGTTAGAAGACTAGAATTTCTTTGACATGGAACGGTGAGAGATACGTGTGATCCCAGCACATGGGAGGCCAAGGCAGAAGACTGTCCCAAAGTTACAAAATAATCAAAATAATCAGACAAACAACAAATACCCCCATCTCACCTATATAGCAACAACAAAAGTTGATTGAGATTCCTTACAGCAGTGACCCTACTTCTTCACAGAGCTTATGCTTGGGGGAAACCCTGCTGTGTGTGTGAATGGGCAGGGAACTTGGAGCATTTAAAATTTATTTAAAAAAACAAATAAACAAAAAACTTACTTTGCCTGGGCATAATAGCACACACATGCCTGTAATTAAAGTATTTGGAAGGCATGGACAGGAGGACCCTGAGTTCAAGGCCAGCCAGGATTACACAGATAAGACCCCACTTTGTCGCCTAAGCTGAACTTTAGCCCCTGGGCTCAAGCCGTCCTCCTACTTCAGCCTCTTGGGTAGCTGGGATTACAGGCCTGTAGCCTATGCCCAGTGAAGGCAGTATTTATAAACCCCATATTCAGCTGTCACGGGATACCGAATGAGCACCAGCGCGTGTTGGCTTTGAGCCTCATTAAAGAATCCTGAGACACATGATCAAAAAACTTGGGGCCACTATTGGATGAGCTCTACCATTGACCCTATGACCAACAACTATTACCCCAAATGCCCCCAGTTCAGCTGAATATCTGCTTCTATTTCGTCTGTGAGCTTCAGCTCTGACCCATCCAGAGCCCAGTCTGCTAGGATTTGCCTCTTGTGGGCTTTCATGGCTCAGATCCTTGCGCTGCCTCGCTGCTTTCATGGTAGGGCCCACCCTCAGCCTCCCAGCAGCACTTACTCTTGTGCAGCTATTTCCTGGGAATTAAAACAGCTCCTTCCAGAGGGAGGTTGTAAAGACTCAGAAAGTGAATGGAATTTAAAAGTCTCAGGAAACTCCTGAAACATACAAGATTCACAAGGCTGTGCCCCAAAGCTATAAGTATATATAAGTATACTAACATAAATAAGTATATATGAGTATACTTACATAAATAAGTAAGTATATTTATATATAAATATACATATATATGTAAGGATCAGGAGACTCCTGAAACATACAAGATTCACCAGGCTGTACCCCAAGGCTGTGTAAGTATGGCTTTCTAGAGCAGGAAGATTCTCCAGCAGGTCATGCAAAGGTCTTCAGGGACACAGCTTTAATGAATCTAGAGTTTATCAGTGATGCAATTGTCTTTGAGCCAGTAAGTAGCACCTTACCCATACTCTTGTTTGTGTGTCCAATAAACTCACTGGTTACTAAAATAGATGGGGGAGGGGTGATCATCTCTTTGTTCTGTCCCATTAGGGGCAAGTGGACATCTGTTCGTATCTCTCCAGGGAAAATCACCCAGCAGTAGCCTACCCCTAGGTCATGCTGACAAATCCTAAGAACTGTGTGTTTCTGACTTACCCACTCTCCAGTATGTTCGGCTTGTACATGCACATGCACTCCAACACCATAGAGCCAGAGACACTGCTGAGCCAGAGAGACCAGTTTTATTAGATTCCAGCATGACTATACAGCACAGTTTCATGCAGATTAGATATATGTCTTTGCCTCCCCAGGACAGGAGCACTCCCACTGCCAATTCCTCCGTGGCATTTCAGGGGAGTCAAGGGGACCCCTCAATATACTCCGTATGGGGAACTGTTGGGATCATGACTGGGGGTGAAGGTGAAACCGTGGGCAGTTGAGGCCCTCTGGGACCTTGAGTCTTCAAAGGGTCAGGGGTTATAGGACCTTGGTCCTTTGTTGGGGCTGGTACCAGGGGGTCCTGACCCTTCAGAGGTACTGGGATTAGAGGGTCTTGGTTCTTTACAGGCCCAAGAACCACAGGGCTTTGATTCTTTGGAGCCTCTGAAACCAGGGGCCCTTGATCCTTGGCTAGTGATAGGATAATGGGGTCTTGGCTCTTCCCTGGCTCAGGGACCACTGGACCTTGGTCCTTTACAGGTGCTACAAAAACAGAATCGTGTCCCTTTGGATACCTGGGGACCACTGTACCTGTACCTACATCTTTGACTGGCTCTGGGTCTGCTAAGCCTTGATTCTTCACAGACTCAGAGGCCACAGGAGCTTCAGTCTTCACAGGTGCCATGACTGCGGCATTCTGCTCCTTCTCATGCTCTGGAATCATGGGAGTGTGATCTTTCCCAGGCTTGGGGATCACAGGGCTCGGCTCCTTCGGAGGTGCTGGTGCTGGGGAGCTTTGATCCTTAGCTCTTGCCGGAACCACAGGACTCTGATCCTTCAGAGGCTCTGGCAACAGAGGGCTTTGGGCTTTGGCTGGTGCTAAGAAGACCGGATCTTTATTCTTTAAAGGCTCAGACACCATGCGGTCTTGATCCTTGGCTGGTGCTGGGGCCACTGGACCTAGATCCTTCATGGGCCCTGAGAGTACAGCACCTTGATCCTTCGGAGGGCCTGGGGCCGTGGGGCTTTGACCCTTTAAGGACCCTGTGACTGAAGGAACTTGATCCTTTGGTAGTCCTGGCACCATGGGGCCTTGATCCTTCAGAGGCTCCTGGACCACAGGACCTTGGCCTTTTGGAAGGCCTGGGGCCACAGGACCTTGATCCTTGTGTGGCTCTTTGGCTACAGGACCTTGATTCTTATGTGCATCACTGGTGGGTTGGACCCGGCTCCTGCAAAGGAGAGAGAGGTGGTCACTGAGGGCTAAGTATCGACCAGGGAGAGGGCAGAACACAGATTGCCTGATGAGACTTGGCCTCATGGGGCCTGGGCAGGGTAGCTCTTAGTGGAGGAGCTAAGAGGAAATTGGATTTCTGCATCAGTAGGGAATGCAGGGTAGGAGCAGGGCAGCCCAAGGAATTGGTCATTCAATGTGTTTGCCAATTGATTACAACCTGCAAGCAGCAAAGAGCAGAGCGCCTGAGACACAGCAGCAGTAAAGTCCCCAAACTTGAAGCACCCAGTGGACACCCCAGCAGCCCACCCACATACTCCGTTCAGCCCTGCTTCTTCCTGGATTGCCAGGCCCATCCTTTGGGCCTGTCTTACAATCTATTCAATGCTCTTGAAGATCCAACTTCTCTGTTGTTTTTCTCGGTCCTTCTAAGGTTCTTTTTCTTCCCTGACTCTATTAAGGGGTGGCTACTGGCAAGAATAAGGGGTCCACAGCATAAAAGGAGAGGAGCAATAGAAATACCCTTCTTACCCCCTCACACATGCAAGAGCAGCAGCTCGAAACCTGTGAGTTGAGAGCCTTTGGGGATTCATCAGATATCTTGCATATCAGATATTTACAGTTTATAACAGTAGAAAAATTACAGTTAGGAAGCAGCAATAAAAAGAATTTTATGGTTGGGATCACCACCACATGAGGAACTGTATTAAAGGGCTGTAGCACTAGGAAGGTTGAGAACCGCTGCTCAAGAGGAAGAGCAGTTCCTCATTCTCATTTAGAACAGTCCACACATAATAATAATAGCAAAAAGCGAATTATTTTTAATATGTCTGTGCTTTAATTCTTAGCATGCATACCTCCTATTGCCTGCACTTCCTCCACCCCCGCCTGCCAGTTGGTAGACAACTATCTAAGGCTCTCCACTCAGGCCCTGGTCCCCTTTCCCTATTCCCACTTCCACTTTCTCCTCAGACTCTCGTGCTAAGACTCCTGGTTTTATTTCCCAAATCTAAGTGCCCAAGCCCCTCCCTAGAGCTCTCATGTGATACTCACTGTGTGGCTGACTACAGCTACCTGCCCCATCCCTTGGTCCACGCTCATTGCAGAAAGCATGCGCAAACACTGTCACCTGAGGGCAAACATTGCCAACCTAGACCTGGCCATCCTGGTCTACAGTGCACACACCTTCCCTGAAAGCCAGGCTGAAAGTGTCCCTCAAGAGTGGGATTGCTTGGCCAATGTCACAAACCCTTGCACAGCTAGGCACATTCCTCTTCCCAAATCACTTCTTTCTACAGTTCATGCCAGCAACACAGAAGCCCCGTGAAAAACATGGGTGTGAGAGACACAGCCAGGGTTTTACCACCCTGCTTGTTGGAGCCAGAAGCTGCGGCCTGGAGAGAGCGAGTGGTGAGGAGGTGATGTGCCTGCAGGAGCTGTTTCTGGGGCCTGTGCACCTTCCCTCAGGGGTCTGGCTCACAGCAGTCCTCAGTGCAAGACACTTCGTGGAATCAGTCATTTAGATTTCATAGCAACAAAATATGTTAGCATCTTAACGGACCCTGGCAGGCACTATCTGTCTGTCTGCCTGTCTTTCTGTCTGTGGGTATGTGTGCTTGTGGATAGGGTGTGTTTTGCCTGCATGTATGTCTGTGTATTACATGTGTGCCATTCCCAAGGAGGCCAGGTACTAGGAATCCAACCTGGATCCTCTCTAGGCCTCAGGCTTGTCACCTATTCACTGTTTGTAATGATATTAACTCAGAAAAAGCATGGTTGGCAGGAAGGGCATAGAGCGTTTTTGCATGGTCAACATTAAGCGGTAGTATGATCACCAATTTGATTAGATGCAAAACTCCACACATTCGGGTTATTTTTATTCTGCAGTGCCCGCTTGCTCTAAAAGCTCTTTTTAGCACCCCAGGTGACCTGAGGATCGCTGTCTCTTAGGAGACTGTACATCGATGATGTAAGCAGCCTGTCTATCCTGTCCCCTCTGCTGTCATTGGAAGTCCAGTGCAGCCTTCTGGCTCAGTGGCACACAGTTAGGCAACTGTCCTGGCCAGGCTGTCACCATAGAGGCTAGGAGTGTGAGGAGAGAGCCAGGCAAGGCTGTGGGAGATGAGCAGAAGGCAAACATGGCACTAATGCCCCCTAAGTGGTGGGTGGTGGGCAAAGAGGGAAAGTAAAAGCTGAACCTAGAAGAAACTCAAGCAGGAAATCTGTTAGATTTATCCTCTCAGGTCTTTGGGTGACCTGCGTAAAATATTAACGAGGCTTGGGAAAGGTGTGGGGTGAAACTTCATCTTTGGGGGTGGGGTGGGGTGGGGCCTGAGCTGCAGCCCCTATCTCACTGACAGGGCACTGGCGCCCCCTACTGACACAAAGTTCATAAACAAGGGTCGCCCTTGAGCTGTCCCAACCTGGCCATCTCAGGTCTTCAGTGTACACACCTTCCCTGTAGGCCAGGCTGAAAGTTGCCACTCAAGAATGGCATTGCTCAGTGCAGCCTCAGTTCTAAGCCTACTCAACGCTCTCAGCCATGTTTTGTCAATACAGCTCTGACCCCATACTGATCTGTCAGCAAACTTTTTACCTTGGAAGTGAAATTTCTTTAATCAAGAGCTTTAGAATTAAGATTAGAAAAGAGGACCAGCAAGATGGCTTTTCTCCAAGCTTTTCCACACTCATATGTGGGTTCATTCCCCAGGACCCACATATCAGAAGAAAAGAACCAACTTCCACAAGTTGTCCCCTGACTTACACATGTGTGCAGTGGTATACCCACATAAATAAATGTAATTAAAACTTTTTTTTAAAACATTAGAAAAGAGGGCTGGAGAGGTGCTCAGTGGGTGAGAGTGCTTTGTGCTCTCTTAGAGGATCTGAATTTGGTTCCCAGCCCCCACATGGTGGCTCATGACTGTAACTCCAGTTCCAGGGCATCTGAAACCTCTTCTAACTTTAATAGATTCTTGCATGCATGTGGTACACAGACAATCATACTCACACACTCAAAATACATATTAAGAAAAGATTTAAAATGAGTTAATTAAACCCAAAACATCTTTCTTTTCCTTTCTTCCTTTCTTTTTTTCTTTCTTTCTTTCTTTCTTTTTGTTTGTTTGTTATTAGCTTTAGGAAAAGTCTTTGTAGATTTAATTCAAAAGTTCAAGGTAGTTTGGTGAATTAGACTATCTTTGTGACTCCAATATAAAACATGTAATGAAATAACTAAGTTAGGTTTATAAATTATTTCTTTTTTTTTTATGCCCTTTTTGCAAATGCAATCAGGACATAAACAGATAGGTTTAAACAATCTTCTGGGGAACTGGGGTTGTCGTTTAGTTGCTGGAGTGCTTGCCTAGCATGCACAGAGCCTGGGTTTCACCCCAGCAGCCCTAAACTAGATCTGGAGGCCCAGGCCATACCCCCAGCACTTGGGAGGAGAAAGAAGAGGTAGCAGGAGGATCATGAGTTCAAGGCTATCCTCAGCTACATTAAAAGTTGGAAGCTAGCCTGGGTTATATGGACTCTTTCATCAGAGCACAAGACTAAAACCACCTTCTGGCTCGTGACGCTTGGAAGGGAAACCCATGCAGACAATTACACACTTCTAATCTGGGAGCAAAAGTGGCTCTGGGGAGGGACTCATCCTGTCAGATGTAGAGAGATAAGCAACACTTATGAACAGATAAACAGACCAAATGGAAGAAAGCTAAGTTTTCATCAAGCTGCAAAAAGCAAAGCTAAACTTCTGTGTTACACCCTCAACACTTCTGATGAGTGGCACACAAGAGAAGTAATACTCCAAGTGTGCCGCACACATCCTTAATCCTAGCGCTTGGGGATGGGCCAGGGGCAGGCAGATTTCTGAGTCTGTGGCCAGTTTGGTTGAGTTCTAAGGCAATCAGGGCTACATAATGAGATCTGGCCTGGCTCTGACCAGACTGGCGGCACACTGTTTCTAAGCCATTTGTCTGTTAACTGAGACATGTCATTTAAAGTTTAAGAACCGGAGATGGTTTTACCAAGTTCGTAACAGCGATGGAACATTTACAACCCACCAAGCTGCCAAATTCTTGTGCTTAATTTAAATTGTTTATGATTTAGTTTGATTCGTTTAGAAGAGCGGAGACATAAATCTTTCTTGAAAGGAGACTGCTACCGTTAGGTAGATATTTGGTTTTCTTACTTTTATAAATTAGGCACTGATTTTGAAAATCAGGTTGATTTTGACAGAGTTTTCCATGAGCAGACTGCCCTCATGGTTATAGTGAGCAGGCACCATGTGGCTCTGCCTTCCTCTGTGGCACCTCTAGGGCAGCTGGGGTTGCACTCACAGAGCTGTGTACAAGGAACAAAGGAGAGGATCCCCGCCACTGGCAGCCGGGGAGGAGATGAGTTAGCAAAGTGAGTGGGTTCGCTCCCTCTGGGCCACACGGCGGCTCTTCCTCTTGGGCACAGATAGTCTGTTCAACTGAATCTACTGCCCTGAGCCAGCTTCAGATCTGCCATGATCTGGTCCTTCTACCTCCCAGCCTGGGGGCCCCACAGCGCAAACCTCTGGAAGTGAGACAGACAGGCTGGCCTGATCTTCCTTCCTGTGGTGCTTATTGCCTGAGAGGTCTTGGACAATTACTGAACCACATGAGCCTTGGTTTCCTCACCTGTAAAATGGGGATACCAGTTATCAGGGACTGTTATGGCACAGAAACAGAGGATTGATACTGGGGAACTAAGCTGTACTTGTGAAGTGCTTGGGTATATGACATACCCAGCCCAGGGGTAAATGTAGTAATGTTTATCTACTTTGGCTCCCATGGATCCCTGGAGAAAAGCAGACCTTCCTGTGACCTGTGTCCTCGCTTTGTCCTTTTATACTAATTAGAGACCCCCCCACCCCATGTTATCAATGGCTATGGTTTCTGCCTCCTGGGCCAACCTCCTCACATACTCCTCCCTGTCTGTCCCGGAGGACTTGGCTGGGTGGACTAAGCCTCCTCATTAGGTCTTTGTTCACATCTCTCACGCACACCACTTGTCAGTCCATGCTCTCCCCTCACTCACAGATATCTCAGTGCCCTGACGGTGGGACCATGAGCCTTGCCTGAAGAAGAGCCAACCGCCAGTGCAGAATGAAGATGGCCAAGCGGAAAGATTTATAGATCCTGCTCTGAATACCTGGCTCACCCCATGTTCACAGGCAGAGTCAAGCCTGCCATCCTCTTCCCCCTCAGACTCCTCCCTCTTTCCATCAGGTCCCACCATCCCAGCTGCAGACAGTCCCCATAATCTCCCTTCTGCCTCACCCTCCAGTGCCTGCTCCATATTGAGATGAGAATCTTCAGGAAGGCAGGCCTGATCCCACCCCCTTTCCTGCTTCCAATGCCCCTCTCCTGCACATGTACCCTACTCCTTCCCATTTTCTAGTTTTTTGCACTGGCTAAGTCTTCTACAACCCTCCTCACCCCCCAAAAATGTTTCCTTTCTTCTTGTCTCGAATAATACCCACTCATCCTGCACCTATTTCTCAGTTCACTGTAGCTGCCCAGGAGAACCTGCCCTGATCCCAATCATGGCCAGAGGGGGCCTGCCAGCTCTCTGTCCCTTTTCTTCTTTCTTTCTTTCTTTCTTTCTTTCTTTCTTTCTTTCTTTCTTTCTTTCTTTCTTTTCTTTCTTTCTTTCTTTCTTTTTTTTTTTTTTTTGGTTTTTCGAGATTGGCTGTCCTGGACTTTGTAGAGCAGACCTTGAACTCAAGCAGGGCCTCTGCCTCCCAAGTGCTGGGAATAAAGGTGTGCACCACTTCATCTGGCTTTCTCTGTCCCTTTTATTAGTCAATTTCTTGCACATTCTTTTGGGTTAATGTTTCTCATGTTATCTAAACGTGTTCAGAGGGCAGGGACCAGGCCTATTTGGCTCACAGTTGTATAGTTTGCACCTTAAAAAGTATCTCACACAGGGACAGGGTCAAACTATAAGGACGAGTGTTTGTGCAGTGAATGGATGAACAAGAACCTTTTCTGTGCTGGGCTCTCCCATTTCAAGGATGGGTGAGTCTCAGACAATCCATGGGCACCCTCATGTTTCCATGGAGACAGTCCACGCCTCCGGAGTACATGACAATGGATCCATTCTCCCAGAATCTGGAAGTAAAAGTGTGTGTGGTGGTGTGTGCCTATAATCCCAGTACTTGGAAGGCTAAGGTAGGAGGACTGCTGTGAGTTCAAAACCATTTGAGGCTACATACTAAGTTCAAGGCCACCCTGGGCCACATAGTAAAATCTTGTCTTAAAAGCTAACAAACGAAAATCCATCAAGCAAAACAAATAACAATCTCTCTCTCTTTCTCTGACACACACACATACACATACCAAAACAAAACAGCAACAAAACCAGAATCTAGAAGTCAGACATGCCCTAGACAACCTGGAAAAGGAACTGCATTGGAGGACACTAAGCCTAATCTTCCTTCTTCCTAGATTTTCCCCTGGTGTACCAGAGACAGGGCAACACACTTGCTTGCATAGAGTCCTGGAGGCAGAAAAACACCCTCATTAACTGGTCAAAAGCTGGGTGCCAGGCCATGTCAACCTTACACGTTTCACATGGTTGTAACCACAAAGAGAGAAAGTGTAAACCTCAGGACCCAAAGAGCTGGGCTCAAGAACTGAGCCCAGCTCCTTCTTAGCCATGAGATGACACATGGGCACACCATCCTCTAAGCTGTGGTCTCCTGATCTATAAAGGGGGATTGGCTAGGGCTGGAGAGATGGCTCAGAGGTAAGAGCACTGCCTGTTCTTCCAGAGATCTTGTGTTCAATTCCCAGCAACCACATGGTGGATCACGACCATCTACAATGGGATCTGCTGCCCTCTTCGGACCTGTAGGCACACATACAGGCAGAATACTGTATAAATAATTAATAAATCTTTTTTTTTTAAAGGGTGTGTGTGTGAGGAAATTGGCTGATAGACCACTCACAGACTGACTCCTGGAACATGGGTCATGTTTAATGAATAACAACCCAAAAGAGAAACTCCCTTTTCTGGTGAGGGTGGGCAAGAAGTTTCCCCCATGGACAGCAAACTGGAGTCAAAAACATGATCCTTCCAGCACCCTGGTAAGTGGGTAAACTTGGATAGACAGTTGGAGTAAAGGGTTTAGAGAGCGGGGACCAGGCAATCATGCCACAGCGCCCAGCAGCTGGTGGGCAGCAGACATGCTAACTTCATAGTTTTGTCCCTTCACTGTTTACCTGCCTCCGGGGTCCCCACACCCACACTTATGCTTCCTGGCTACAATAGTTCCTAACTCAGAGATGGGAATAGAGCACCCAAGGGGCATTGCCAAGGAAACCGTCTTTGGAAGGCTCATTATAAGGATCTATGGAGATGGAGATGAGGGACGAGGAGTCTCTCTCTCTCTCTCTCTCTCTCTCTCTCTCTCTCTCTTTCTCTCTCTCTCTCTCTCTCCATCTGTCTGTCTCTCTCTCTGCCCGGACACGGAGGTAGCCTCACTTTGGTAATCACCTGTGTTGTTTGGTGATTGTCTGCCTCTCTCATTAGACCATCTGTTCATCTTCCTTTCAGCATACCCAGCAGAGTGTCTGGCAGACATCGTGGGGCAATAACAGCTGGGGTGTGGCCTTTTCTTTGTACTCTGATCTTTTTTCTCTTTTATGGAGTGTCCAACTCTATTAGGCCCTGTGCCAGAAGCACAGAAGTGAGACTCAGGCTGTGCCTTAAGCAACCCCAGACACACTAGTTAAGATGCTCTGAGCATGATGCCACCACCAGGGAAGAGGAGCCTGGCCCTGTCTGGCCCTGACCCTGAATGGCCTGTGTCTCCTCACACAGATTCAAAGTTCTCTCTCGGACCAAAGACATCACTTTGCAGGGAAGCTTCCCCTCTCTGCTCCACGAAAGCACAGCCCCACACAGCCAGACTAAAGTAGCTGGGGCCTCCTGCTCTCTGCTGCCATCTTCCAAGCCTCAGCTGCCTTTAGTGCTCTGGGATAGACTCGTGTTCTCCAGTGACACGGCCCACTCCTCAGCATCTCAGTGGTTAGAGCCGGGCAGTAATTTGTGTTTGGCACTCTGGTGCCACCCTCCCAGGACCACCATACTGCCTTGTCCCAGCCTCTCTGGGTGGCATACGTCCCTCAGCCAAGAGCTCAGTAGCCCTCACCATCCAGATTACTGTCCCTTACAGGTCTCAGGCAGCTCCCATCACTCAGGAACCAGCGCTCAGAACTGGAAGCTAGGCTGCAGAGACGGTCTCCAGACAGAACACAACCCTCTTAGCCCTAGAGTCACCCCTACCAGCTGGCCTTCCTGCTTGCTGGCCTGCCTGGCTGGGAGAGCCTCCTCAGGAATGACACCAGCTCTCACGCTTCCTACCCTCTGACTCCCACTCTGCCCTCAGCCCTCCGCAGCTGCCACTCCCATGGGGCAACAGGCAGGCTGTAGCTGTCTCTAGTCTGGACCCTCTAAGGGCATAGATGATGCTTGATGCTTCCCTCTCTTCCCTCCTTTGCTCCTTTCTTTTCTTCCTAAGATTTCACACATGCCTACTGAGTGTGTGGAGCCAGGGAGCTGTGGCATGGGCCGGCACACAGTAGAGGCTGGCATCCTAAACGAGGCGCTAAAAACTAACTTGCACAAGATCAAATTCTAACGACCATGTGTGTGTGTGTGTGTGTGTGTGTGTATAGGACATGCACATTTTTGTAGCTTTGTTTACCTCAGGATCTGAAGGCCAGACATCTAAGATATCTAAGTTCATTTAAGATATTTTTAACCCAGATATCTAAATTAGGAGAACCTTTGATATGGTATAAGCTTTTGATTTTCGAATATACAGGCCCTGCAGCTTGGGATTATTCTCACTTGTACTTTCCAGGAGGGAAAGGAGGCTCAGAAGGCAGTATAAGTTGCCTAGGGATGTACAGACAGTACAAGCAATGCCAGACTCCAGAAACTCAAATACATGTACAGCTCAGAACCAAGTTTGGCTTGCACTGCCGCTGACTAGCCCAGGCTGTCTTACATGACTTCTGCAGGCCTCAGGCTCTGAGCCCCCAGCTGCAAGTCCTGAGAAATGCATCTTTTAGAACAGAGGATTCCTAGGCAGTGCCTGGTCAGTGACCCTTCTCCTCAGCCCTTCCTGAATCTACCATGCCAGATCATGCCCTCACCAAATTTACCTCCAGCATGCAACACACCCTTAAAGAGAAAAATAGCACCAGGAAACAGTAGCTTCCTGACCCAGGGACCATCCCTATCAGCACCATAAACCCTACCTGAGCACAGTAGCAGGACAACAGCCGGGCAGAGTCCACCCACGGTGGCTCAACACACGGAAGAGCAGATGGAATCATGGGTAGGGGGAGATGCTGCATCCACAAGGCTTACTCCCGTGTGTGTGCCCCTCCCCCTGTCAAGATTTGCTGGGAACCATGACCTCCAGGTGGAAGGTCACTGCAGTCGCTGAGAAGGGGAGGGGAAGGCTGCTTACAGGAAGGGCTCAGGTGTTCTGTGGTAGCGGGAATCCTAGCTGCATCCAAGGGCCGAACCAAGAGTGAGCTGCAGTATCAAGCCCTGGCTTCAGACCCAAGCTCACACTCACAGGCTGTTTGATTCTGTTTGACTTCATCACTGAGTTCTGATTTCTTTATCTGTAAAGAGCCTTATTATGGGATCAAGTCATGTAAAAGCCAAATGACTCTTCGTTCACTTCCTGTGGGCTGGGCCAGCTCTGCAATTTACAAAAGTCAGACCAGAGTCCTGGGAAGATTCCTGCATCCCAGATTCCTCTAAGACTTGGGCTCCCTTTTCTCCACATGGGCATGAGCTTCTAAAGTCAAGTTAGGCTAAGTGGCTTAAGTGGCCCTGTAAATGTATTTACTTATTTATTTAAAAATTATTAAATATATTTTCTAGAATTGACCTTCTAAGAATAAAATATATTCCCAGTTATATGTATGAAATATTATAAAAAGCATCTTTGGTGTATGAACTCCAAGAAGGCAAAGTCAAAGGCAGGACTGATCTTCTGACTGGTTTGCCAAGAGCCTGAAAATTCTGCTAATGGCACTTCTAAAACTACACTACGCTGGGCCAAGGCTGCCAGACAGAAATGGCTCAGCTCTCATCGAACTCTGTGCTCCTGGGAATTTAGAAATCAGTGTGTGCGTGTGTGTGTGTGTGTGTGTGTGTGTGTGCGCGCGCGCGCTCCCTGCCCCCATGTAAAGCAAAGGGTAGGCTCTTCAGTAATTAATCAAGGTCAGTTCCGGGTGCCCAGGGAGGATCAATATAAAAGAATGTGACAGCCTGTGCAGACTGGAGTCTGATTTGCAGAGGTGCCCAGAGAGGAGGGAGTCCATGAGGAGCTGGAGATGGGCATCGAGAGCCACCTCTAGACAGTCTGAATCTCTTCCCGGCTGCCACCTCCAAGCCCCTGCACCAAAGAGATTCCAAGAATCTGGCTGGCACTTCCTGAATTTGGACACCTCATCAGTTTAGAGGGTGAAATTCTGAGACTCAGCCAAGGTCACACAGCTAGCAAACAGCAGAGCTTGAATTTGAAACCAGGGCTGCTGGCTCAAATTCAGAGCCGCCTGGGCAGTGGAGAGAGAACACCTCTCTGGTGTGCCAGAGAGAAGGGCTCTGCTTTGGGCAGAGGGACTACCTCCTAAGATTACTCTGAGCTGGACGGTGGTGGTGGTGGTGTACACCTTTAATTCCAGCACTGGGGAGGCAGAGGCAGGTGGATCTTTGAGTCTGTGGCTAGCCTGGTCTACAGAGTGAGTTCCAGGACAGCCAGAGCTACACAGAGAAACCCTGTCATTACTTTGTATCTGAGAGCTTGTGATTTTCTGCGTTTAAGACTGCTTAGAAAAGGTAGCTACCTCAGGAGCAAAGGGGCGCTGATGCAAAGAGAGGCTGGCCATCTTAAAAGCAGCTGACCTGGGCTTTGTCAGCAGCTCTGTTCCACAACTGCTCCTTTGTCTATGGGCAGGGAAAGTTACTAGGCAGAATAAAGAAGCCTGTGGAGGCGCCATGGAGAATGTGGGGCACACAGTGATTGTGCTCACTCACCCAGTCACTCACTCAGTATTCACTCAAAGAACAGCTCAGAAGACATTCTCTGTGGTAGACACTGGGCCAGGAAGTAGAAGACAGAGGGAGCTGCCCTTCCCCTGGAGGAGCCTGATCCAGTCGGAGGGACACACACGAATGAGCCGATGACACAGGACATGGGGTGAATTCCATGATGAAGATACACACAGGGAGCATCTTACCCAGCCCGGAGTGCAGGCAAGGCTTCCTGGAGCGGTCCCCTGAGCCGAGTCTTGAAGGATGAGTTAGCCAGGTGAGAAGCAGAAGGGCATTCTGGGTAGGAGGGACAGCGTGGGGAAGGCATGGAGGTGAGAAGCAGCATGGTGACTAAGAACAAGCTTCCGCGGGCCGTGGGAGCTGGAGCCGATGGTTTCAAGCAGGGGATGGCATGGTCAGACTTGCAAGGCCCTGTGAGAGCCCTCCAGCAGCAGCAGCCCACAGCAGTGGCAAGAATTTACTTTTCCATGCACTATTTCCTTGGCCTCGGTTAAGATGCCTGAGACCATCTGTTGAGACAGCTAAGTACAATGCCAAGTGAGTAAGTGGCCGAGAACCACTCACATGAGGACAGAGACAGACACTCCAGCTCCGCTTCAATGTTGGAGATAAAAAGCACCAAGGAGTGGCCTCTAGTCTGTGGGGCTGTTTTTATCATGGCTTCTCCAGTACCAAATGTGCTGTTTAGAAATGGAACATCCTCTGGATTTCATCACACAGTTGGTAATGGAAGTGTGAAGACCTGGTCCAATCCTGATTTTCTCCCAGTTTGTACTGGATCCCAGTATCTAAAAATGCTGGGCGAGCTTGCTGGAGGGCTTGTGATGGCCCAGCCACAGTGTAATCTCCCTTAAGGGTCCTGTCGACTTGTTTGGAAACCTGATGCATCCCAGCCAGCCCTAAGCTTCCTGTCTTTCAAGCTGGGCCAGGCTGGCCAGGGCCCTCCCCTCTGAAACCCCCTTCCTCATCTGTTACCTGGGCAAATGCTTGTCTCATGGTGCTCACAGAAAGAACGCTTTGTAAGCAACTGCGATATAAACTGTTTGGACATTATTCAAATCCATGGACTCAAAGAATCCAATAGCTAGAAGTTTTTCAGGTAAGTTGTCTTTGGAGTGTTGCTTCATTCAGCCTCTTGTATAACTAGTTTCCAGAGAGCTGCTTTTCTTCCTATCAGTGAGAAAGTCACCACACAGTACGGAAACAATCTGTCTCATGTCCATGTTCCTTGCACCTTAGTGTCACATCCTCACTCTGTTCTCCTGAGCTGAGCACTTGTGTACCTCCTTCTAGACAAGGGTACAAAGACTTGAAGAGGCTAGTGATGACCCGGCTCCCAGCTGCCAACTCCTCAGTGCTGAGGGCACTCTCCTTCTCAGCCAAACTCACTGAGACGATGCCCAAGGCATTTGGTCTCGGCTCTCCTGCTGTAGGACGGCCTATATGTTGGTGTGTGTGTGTGTGTGTGTTCTATTAGCCCTGTAGGTGGTGGGGCAAGAATCTGGGGACCTGCTCGACTGTGACGTGTGCTCCAGGAGAGGGCCATTTTGCTGTCTCTACGGCCTCAGTGGTTCTAGCCGTCACCCAGGCTGTGCTGGTGACAGAGGGTTAGGGAGCAGTGACCTGCTTTAGCTGCAGATAGCACACAGGTTGCATCCTGAAGCTTTTGGCACACGAATTGTGAGCTGCTAACATACTTGAGCAGTGAATGGCCCTGGAAACCACCACGAGGTACTCGAGGGGTCCACAGGCTTTGTGAGAAGGGACTGATGCTGGCTGGAATTGCATCAAAAACATATCAATTTGAAGCAAGAATTGAAACACACTTGTAACTAGGTCAGCAACTGTGACCTGCTCTAAAACGACATGCCTGGTTTCCTTGCTGTTGTCGTCTCGGGAGAGTGATATGAGTGAGGGCCGTAGATTTGCGTGGGGCTCGTGGGGCTCTGGGCACTAGCAGGACCACGGTGTGGGCGTGCACTGGCCCAGCTAGGTGGCACAGATGAAGCCATTTGGCTCCGCTCTCCTACCTCCTCCTGCGAACAGTTCTGATTCTGAGAGCATCTCTTCTCTCACTCTCTGGGCTTATTCTTGTTCTGATGGGTATTTCTTCTTCTTCTTCTTCTTCTTCTTCTTCTTCTTCTTCTTCTTCTTCTTTTTCTTCTTCTTCTTCTTCTCCTCCCTCTCCCTCTCCCTCTCCCTCTCTCTCTCTCGCCTCTATTTGCACCTCTGTTCTCTCCTGTTCTATCTCCCAATCCTATTTAGTCTCTCTCCCTTAATTGAGGGAAAGATACTGACTAGCATCTATTTCTGTCTTATTTATTGAGCAGTTTTTGTGTATCCTGCTGCATATAAAAGTAACAGGTGGCTGAAATGTGTTCCACTCATCTGGGAAACAAATAGATAGAATGACTTAAAATTATTAACAGCCTAGATTGATTTTGGACACTTCATTCCCAAATTCAGAAATAGGTCCATTCACAGACTAAAAGTGTCACCCTAGGGCTTCTAGGATAGAATGAGAAAGGGCCTGTGGCTGTGGCATGGTGAGGCAGGAAGCATGATGGCAGACACATGCAGGACATGGGTTGCAACCTGGGCATATGGAATGAAGCCCTGGTCAGCAGCCGCCCGTAATGCAACACTGGAACTTTCCACCACAGAACTCTGCACGCTCTGGCCTTTGCCATCCCCACCCTCAAGCGGACTACCCCGGAACCTGAGCTCCTCAGGCTCAGGACCCCTCCACACCTTTGTTCGGGCATATCCCTCTGTTTGGCATGCCTGGGGTGTGTTCCATTCTGTTCACCTACCCATCTGCTGAATTCTTTCTCATCCATGGAACCAGCTAGAACAGACTCCTCCTTCATGCCCACTGTGATCAGAGGGATGGTCTCAGTCTCCTTGCCCCCTAGTGCCCAGCACAGAGCCTGGCACACAATAGCATCCAATCGACACATGTTGGAGAAATCATGAGAGCAAAAGTCTTTGTCTCCTGCTTTACTAGAAGGACAACAGAGTGAGCTGACGTGGGTGGTCCTCCTGAGCTTCTCCACCGACCCCACCCCTCCCACCCCGAATCTCTCCCTTGCCTTGAGCCCTGCCCCCCGCGCCCAGCGCAGCTGCATCCTGCCGCCCTCCTGAGTGTCCTCGGACAGGGAGCTTTTTGTTATTTCCCATCCCCACAGGGACACCTGTTCTCCACTTGAGCTTCCAAGTTTCCTGACTCACTGGGTCCTTGTCTGAGCCACTCCACGGCTATTTTCTCATTCCTAGGTCAGGCACACACATGACACAGTAAGCTGACCTGTGGGTGCAACCTGCAACATGAGCACGGGTTAAACAAGCAAACGAAGGCGTCTCTGTCACCCCTGAGAGAAGAAAAGGCCAGGAGCGACACTGCTGCTGGCTTCAGGAAGAGTTAGACAGAGGCACGCTCCCCTGTGAGGCAGTGAGTGGCTCACGTGGTCACTGACCCAGGCACATGGCATGAAAACATCACACTACCTTGCTGGCCAGGGCATCTCCAGGTCCATCTTCGCCTTTCCCAACATTTAGCTCTGACTGCTTGCAATTAGTACCTGAGAGGCAATCTAAAGGAGGCAAGCTGCATTATGGGGCCCCGGAAAAGCTGCAGGGCACAGCTCTTCTTGTGCAGGGAGGTTCAGCTGCCGAAGGTTGTTACCTTTCCCTAGTCAGCTGGGCCTCACCAAGGAAATACGATCAAGAAAGTGGTGTTCGTCTTTATCATTTATTTATAAGTGGAAAAAAAAAAGCCTGTTGGTTTGCTTTCTGAGCAAGCACAGAACCACGAGACGTCACAATCAATTGGCTATACATGAAATTTTTTTGTCATTCTTTTACTAACAGCAGGAATGAAATAGCACCAAGAGAGGTGTGCACTACAAGATACATAGACAATCTGTGGTATGCAACAAACCCCGGGCCACAAAATCATAATTAGACATTTCCTCTCTGCCTCAGTATAACACAGCTTCTCCCGCTGCCTGGGAGCTGGGGCAGAGGACAGAAATTTGGGCATAGTTTGGGGGGTGTTTTGCAGGCAGGCTAGGAAAAAAAAAGTTCTCTATTCCAGCCCTCTTGCCCGGGGTGAACAGGGAACAATATGGAAATGTACAGAATGAGGGACAGGCTTGGTCACCTGCAGAAAGGCGACACCAAACACTGCTTGAGGAACCGCAGTCAGTTTTGTCCAGAACGTTTGGGAGACAGAACAAGACCGGCTGAGCTTTATTTGTAAACAGTAGAAATCAAAGGATGTTTCTTGTCGGTGGAGTGAAACATTCAAGAGTCAGAGTGAACTGCAAACAGTTTTCCAAGGTGGGTGTGTGAAAGAGAAGGGGGCACCGACATCTTGAAAGGGGCATCTAAAGCCTCAGGCAGGGCAGGGTAAGAAATTCAGCGGCTACAGTTCTCGGAACCCTTGTGCTAAGCTATGGCAAACTACAGTGGCACAACACCAACTCAATTCAGTCACAGCACACGTGGAATAGTCAAGCACCTCTGTCTGGGCGTGTTGCTATAGAAACCTGTCTGCCCACCAAGCCTGGCACAGTACCTGGAACAAGGTATCCAGAACATGAGCACTGATTGAAGGATCCCCTGCGCATTGTAAACTGACTTACTCAATCTACAAAACATACAATTATTCTATGGTGAGATCAAAGTGTGGCTAACAGCAGATCTGACTGATGCCGGGGCTTGAGGGGAGCATGCATTGGCAGCTACAGTTGGAGCACTCGGTGGGGCTCTCTGGTAAACAGCAGGCCTGGCTAACAGGTAGCCGGAAACAGTACTGAGATCTAGGCATTTCTGGACAGACACGTGAGACCCATAGGTCGTGGCCATGAGACTCGTGTCTCCTCTAGCATCTCTCCCTCATAGTCTGTGCCCTGAGATGGAAAAGACGGTGTCAGGAGATGCCGTAGACTTCATTTCTAGTCTGCTCTGTTAGAAGCGAAGGCTTGCACAGCAGAGCTGAGCTAATTTACAAACATGTCTCAGCCTTGACTATCTGTACAGTGAGACTGAGCTGGCGCTTGGGAGCTCCATCCTTCCAATCTGCAAGGACCTGAAGAGACTAAGGAGCCACCAGACCTTCCCTCTGAACCACTTTTACCACAAGAGAAAGCAGGCTGGGGTACAGCTTCCCAGCTATTCAGAAGCTGAGCAAATAAGAACTTCTAGGACAGGAGCAACCTATACTTCACGAGGACATTTCTGGTGCACATTTTGGGTTCCCTCATGAGAACGGAGGGTGGGTTCCTTCTACAACCACTCCATAATTCCTACAACACAACTCTAGGGGGCTTCAGCCCCCCACACGCAACACTGCACTATGGAGCACATTAAGAGCTGTTTCCAAACATCAAAAGTCAAAGATGCTTGCTAAGCCCTTCACAGGGCTCATGATACAGACTCTGGCCAGATGCTCAGCACACTGGCCTCTCTGAAGGCTGGACAGTGCGCCAACACACTGCAGCCACATCTACACAGTTCACCTGCACACCTCAGGAACAGGAAGTCACAACAAGCATGCTGTGTGCCACCTGCACACCTGACTATTCTCTCTTAAATGGGTGTTCGGCACATCAGCAGGATGCTTAGGGAAGAGGAAAGGGGGTCCCATTGCTGGCAACTCCTCCTGCACCACCTCCAGCATCCCAAATTCTCACTCTCGGCCGCTTCTGGCCGGCCTCTGATGTGATACACTACTCAAAGCCCACGGCTAGGCACAAAACACAGGCACACATTCCTAACAGAAGGTTCCAGGAGAGGGTTTCTTTTAGTTAACAGACAGTTACTCCACTTCATTGACAGTAAGGCCAAGGATGGTTTGTTGTCCTTTCATCTTTAACATCATCACAAATTCTAATGGCTGAAGCCCAGCCTGAACTTGGGCGGCATGCAAGCATCCAATGAACTCGGGAAAGAACATTTGCCTAAAGTCCAAAATCGAATGATGCAAACTGGGGGAGGCCCAGGGGGGAGGGGGAAGGGGAGGAGGCCCTGCAAAGCCCCACCAGGAGCTGGGCTTGGTGGTAGCTGAGACAGGACCCAACCCAGACCCATAGGGAGGGCACAGCTAGTGTACAATGCTTCCTGCCATCCCAGGGGCCCTAGGCTAGTTGCTGTGTCACCTGGAGGCACAGACCTGAGGCGTGGCCTCAGTCTGCGCAACATGACTCCTTCTAGTAGAACCTACTGCAGGGCTCCTGGGACACTTGGAACCAAGGCAGATGGGAAGTCTCTAATTAATTTTGTGGCCTTTTTTGTTTGTTGGTTGGTTTAAATAAAGGGGGAGGGGAGGGGAGAAAAGGAAAGTGCAGTGACATTTACTCTTTCGCCTCAGCCAGTTTATTGTTCATCTCTTTGCCTTGCTCCTTGTCGTCGGGTTTGGCGGCACTGGGACCCTCTGTGGTCTTTTTCTTGGCAGCCTGGCCCGACACCACCTGCTTGTCTTTGGCCTTCCTTGGGGGCTTATGGCTCGTTGAGGTCTTTTTTGGTTTGGAACTCTGAACACTAGGTTTCTCTACCTGCATGGGGAGACACACAGACAGAGCACAAAGATAGAAAGACAAAAAGGGAGGGAGTTGGGGAGGGGATTTAGAGAAAGACATCACAGCATCAACAAAAGTGTGCTGGTAGCGAGCAGGCAGGCAGAGCAAGGGCATAGTCCAGCGATATCTGGGCATCTGGTTTCTTGTGTCTGAATGTACAGGCAGCCTGGGGCAACGCTCTCACCTGCAGCAAAACTCTGTCCTGTCCTTTGTGCCCTTTCCTGCCATTCTCCCCTAGAGCAGGCCAGGTGATGGGCTAGATAATGGTGACAGGATCTAGTCCCTCTTCTGGGGAATTGTTGCGTCTCATGCTACTCAGGTCAGGGCATGTGGTACTGAGTGCAAGCTGCTCTTTGAGCTCGTCAGAGTTCAGTCATCCAGGTGCTGGACTGAAGAGGGTGGGTAGGTATTCACAGGGATGCACCGTGGCTGATGCCTGGGGTGCTGAAGGCATAGTTTTGGAACAACTTAAGCATTAGGCAGGCACCACTGGCCACATGCTTATCTCTGGCTGGACCTGGCCTGCTTCCCCAGAGCAGTCTCTACTCCTCTATATCTTTCCTCCCCTTCTGAAGATGTGGTCTTGCCTTCTCTTTTTTGGAGGGCTCTGGGGCCACTGGGCTTGATGAGATGCTATCCCAAACCCTGCAGTCCATCTCTGATTTCCCCAATCTTCTCTCCTTCCTCACTTGGAATCTTCTTTCATTCAATGCCAACTTGTATCCTGGGGCCTATTTCATCTATGGATGGACAGAGGTAATGCTGGGCCTTCTAGGCTGGGCCATTCACTAACTGAGGTCCAGTGACCTCATGCTGATTTGCTTGGATTGGGGTGGAGGTTCCCAGGAACATGAAATGTTCAGTGCTAAAACCAGAAGCATCCCAAACAAACTGGGTCAGGCTGTTGCCTTAGCTACAGGCTGGTCCTGGCATGTGGAAATGCTGACCGAGTGTCAGACTTGAGAACAGAAGCAGAGAAAGGCCTGTCAGGTTCTGCAGTTGTTTTGCTTCTCAGACATGCTCTGCTAATTACATGTGGGAAAGGTGGTATGTGCCCAGCCTCCCCTGGCCTGACACATGGTGAATGGGTTAGCTCTTGTTAATAAGCTCATACTGAGATGAAATGAGGTAGGACGGTGTTAGCATTAAAAAAAAAAAAATCCCAAATCCTCATTCAGAAAGGGCTACTTCAGTTGTAAGTAACATTTCTTGCACTCAACGTGACCAGTGTGGTGTGACACATTAAGCTCTCTGTTGGATGGTGCTGATCAGGAAAGGGTGCATGAAGGGAAGGAAAGGGGTCTAGGGATTGGAGCAGGGTGGTGGAGGGGCCGCAGGGATAACGCCAGGCCATGAAACAGGCCAGGAAAGGGGCTCTAGTGCCCAGGTCAGATTTTTCTGTTATTTTCATTCTGCATTTCTCAAATACAGAATCTGATGTGCCAATGTTAAGCTACTTTTATGTAATGCTCCTTCACACTTAACAGAGGTACCTGTTGATGATGCCCCTGGGCCTGAGGAAGAAAGGTATGATTCAGCAGGAGCTCCTGGGGGCGCCGGAGCCCCACACTGCTTCCTCCAGGCTGGGCAGTAAGCGCTTACTCACCTTCGGGGATTCCTTGAAAGGCTCGCTGTAGAGGCTTCGTATTCTTCTGCGGTCCATGGCCTTGTTGTCCGCCGCGGTGGGCTTATTGGCCTCTCCTTTAAACTGGGCACTGTAGCTGGTCTCGTGAACCATCTTGTCATCCGGGGGCTTATACTGGGGCTTGGCTTTGATCGGTTTCACAGGTTTGATGTCTGTCCATGCTCTGAACTCGTTCCTGTGAGTCAAAGAAAACACCAGTGATGAGAAATATCACACAGCTGGAGAATGTTCCCCACCCAGCAACACATGAAGCTGCCTCCTGATCCACACTGGCGGGCTGACTGAAGCCTGGGCCGGGGTCGGCATACCATCACCACAAAGACCAACAGCTTGCTCTTCCTCAGAGCTGACCCAGGTGTGGAAATGGCAGTAGAGATCTCAGAGAAAGAGCTCAGGGCCCTTCCCAACTTAGGCCCTAGGGAGCCAGGACCACCATTCTGGTCTTGTGTGCCCACTCTCTCAAAAGAGGCTGAGACACCTGGCCCCGTCAGTGCTTTGGGAGTTCAGCATGGGATGCCTATGTTTGCAAGGTTAAAGAGCTTCTGAATTGGCTGAGACTGCAGCCTTGCCATATATTCCAAGGTGCCTTTGCCACTTTTTGTGTGGTGGCGATCAGCTCAGGGCCCTGTGTGCCATAGGCAGGCACTCTGTGGCTGATCTCCAGCCTCAAGCTCTCCTCTCCCCCACTTTTCACAGCGAAGAAGCTTTTCTGGCCAAATCTTCAGGGTGATCTTTTCCTTGGTGCCTATGACATGTCTTAGTATACAGCATGTACCTCTGCATCATTGGGACATCATAGCTTGTGTTGGCTCTGTAGTGTGTGTGTGTATCTGTGTGTAGGATGGTCATCGTATGGCTATAAGTGGCTACTTATGTCCCTTATGTGACTCCCATCCTACCCCACGTCACAGCAACCTCTCTTGTGGCTTCCAGTCAGCTGATGTGTTGTTGGTTTTGTGATTCTGGGTACTGAACCTCTCAAGTGCTAGGGCGAGCACTCTCTTTCTCAACTGTATTCACAGCCCTCTTCTGACTTTTTACCTCATCATGTTGCCCAGGATTTGAATTCACTGTTGCTCAAACTGGCTGTGAACCTGTATCCTCCTGTCTCTGCCTGACGAGACACTGAACATTGTGGAATACAAACAAGTGAAAACAGACCCTGAGCTTGAGGAGCAGTAGATAGAGGTATCTGAGGTTACTTGAAGGCAGGACAGAGCCCTGAAGGAGGAGAGGTAGGAGCACAGAGGATGGAAGCTTGGGAGGTGCTTGAATGATGTCAAAGGGGCTGATGGAGTCAGCCAGAGAGACCGGAGCAGCTCCAGGAAGAGCGCACAGTCCACCCTGGGGTTCCTGAGCAGCATGGCTGTGCAGGGACTTGTGGGTAGTGTGGGCTACTGGGTTGACATAAAACTAGAGCAATCATGGAAGGACAGCTGGCCACGTAGGGGGATGTTATCTTGGTAACATGACATCGCTCAGGGCTTCCAAGCCAGCAATGAAGGTAGCCAGATTCGTTTTGGAAAAGAACTTAGGTAGTGGTGTGAGTGAGGGGCAGTGAGGGCAATGGCTTTCGGAAGCGTAGCAGGAGACAGTGGCAAGCCAGGAAGGAGTGAAAGAGGCTGAGTCAGGGGAGTGGCAGGCACAAGGGACAGAGAGGGGACTCTGAACCAAGGATACAAATGAGCATGGGTTGTGGGAAGAGATTGGGAGATGCCAGGAGCCTAATGTGTGGGTGGTTGTGCCTCTCATGTAGATGGGGAAACTAAGGAGAGAGGAAGATACAGAATGAGGGTTGGGAGCTTCGAGCTTCCTCTTCCTGTCAGTGGTACCCCAGACCCCTGGGCTTCAAGGCTCCTTTGGGACCTTTCTTCATCTCTTCCCTTCTCTACCTGCTTTAGCTTCACGCAAGTTCTCATGACTGACTCCCAAGTCATTGTGGATCTACACAGAGGCCTGGGATAATGAGGTGTTCCAGCTGCCACTGCCTATTGAAGATTCTGGACACCCCTCCCCTTCAGACAGGAGTCCTGCCTACTAGATGGATGTGAAATGCAGGCCTGGGTCTTCTGCTCTCTAAGTGGTAGGATCCTGGCTCCTCAGCTCCTAGTCACGAAGCTTCCAGAGGAGCTTGATCACCCCCAATCCTGGACACCTTGGTACACTAGATAAGACTCCAACGTACTGCTGCTTTGAACTCGCTTTAAAATCTCTTCTTTTTCTTTTTTTCTTTCTCTCTCTCTCTCTGAGACAGACTTTCTCTTCACAGCCCTATCCTGTCCAGGAACTCACTATGTAGATCAGGCTAGCTTCGAACTTAGAGATAGGCCTGCCTCTGCTACCACACCTGGCTTAAAGTCTCTTCTGACAAGGCTCATTTATGCTGGAAAGATTTACTGAGAAGAAACCAGCTCTAATCAAAGAGCCAGTTTGTGGAGACTTGGTGGTGAGTTTCCTGGGCTTTAGAGAGCCGCTGGCTATATTCAGAGCAGCCCACAGATATCTACCTTCACCTCCTGGATTGATGCTTCAGGTCGCATCACAGCCCTCACTGCTGCCTGGCTTGGCATGTGCCACAGGCTAAGTCTTCCTCAGTCATGCAGTCTGCTGGCTGTTCCCTCTTAAAGGTTCCTACACTCTGCTCCTCTAGTTCCCACATGTTCTGGGACCGAGCTGCCTGTCCAGTGTCTTCAGATGCACTGTTGGTAGTTGTGCCCACCTCGGCTGTTTGCGGGAAAGCTGGCCTGTCTTGCTGGTGAGGACACCGAGTCACCCTGCCCTTCCCCAAACGCATGCTGCCCTCATACTGCTGAGTTCCGCTATTCTGTCCACAATGCCAAGGAGCCTTCCTCCAGCACGCTCCCCAGCCCCCAGACAGAATGAACTGCTCTTGTCTGGCCCACCTCTCTCTAAATCAAGTGCCATGTGGTATCTCCTGCAGCCATCCTTCCCTCGTACACCTGCAGTTCCAGGGCACAGGCGGTCCTGGGCTGGCGGCTGTAAGGCCGGCACTGGTGTAGCCGTGTTTCATCCTCAGAAGTGCAGGCCTTTGAGACTGGCCTTGGTCTCCTTTTTTTTCACATCTCTTCCTCAGTGTGGTCCTCATCTGCTAGGACAGAGATGCAGCCCCCACCTCCCGAGAAGCTGCTGAACAGGAGGCCTCCGACCTTCCGGGATGGGGTGGGAGAGCAGACATGAAGACACTGCGTCCAGGGCTCCTGTGTCCTGCTCCCACTCTATCCCCAAGTTCTTCTGCACTCTAGCTTGGATGGAGCTCTCAACGGCTCCCCTCTTTAGTATGGCTGGGGTGGGAATGTAATACAGCCAGAATGTAACGTCTAAGGGTGGGCCAGTAAAGGCATGGCAGTCTTCTCCTTGCACTCTCTGGGGCCAGGAAGCTGCTATGTGAGCCAGACATTCAAGCCCTATAGGCTTATCAACATTCCGCCATGGAGGGGGTGTGGCTCATAAGGATTTCCTGAGCATGTACAGGCAGTGAAAGGTGGCTCCTGGGAGGGGCTCATGAGGTCCCACCCTTCCCTGAGGATCTGTTAGGAAGTGGAAAGGGACCATTGGGAGTGGGAGGAGACAAGAGGTGAATATGGCCCAAATATATCATACACATCTATGACGATAGCAAGGGACTGGGGTCACTTGCCTAAAGTCAGGAGTCTGAGCAAGCTAGAAAGTGGATCCTAGGTCTACACCCAGCCTTCACATGGCCCTATGAGAGACCCTGAACCAGAATCACCTGACTAGGCTCTTTCTGGTCTCTAAGCCTTAAACTGCAACACTCTGGAATAGATTCTAATACAGATCCCAATCCAAAACCAAACTCTAATGTGTCACCTCAGCAGAGAAAACAGTGGTGTGAGTTGAGCACAGACATTCAGAGTTCCCAGCAGAGCCATAGCAAGTTCCTGGAGCGAGGTTACACTCTAGTCTTAAGACACAGAAGCAGGGCTTTGCAAATCCGTCAGCAAAATGCTTGCTGTGCAAGCACAGGATCCGAATTCGATCCCCAAACAAATGCTGGGCCTGGTGGTATGTGCCTGTTACCCTGTGCTGTGGTTGGAGAGAAGGGTAGATCCATGGGACTTGGTGGCCAGCTGGCCTAGACCACTTGGTGAGTTGTAGGCCGGTAAAAGATAGCCCCTGGGGAACGAGGCTTGAGGCTGTCTGGTGGCCTCCACAGGTATGTGCATACATGTGCACATGTACACACATGCAAAAAGAAAAGAAAAACAAAACTAGACAGCAAAGCTTCCTGCCCAGCTGAGCTGATAAAGACACACTGTGTTGGTCCAGCTCATGGCAGAAGCAAAGCCACACAGCTGTCAAGGGCAAGCTAAACCACAGACAGTGCCACTAAGCCCGAGCCGGAATGGGGAGGTGGGTCTGTAGAAAGAACCCAGAGGCTAGGGGAGCGGGGGGTCAAGATTTTGATCCCAGCAGTCTGGAGGAAGAGGTGGGCAGATCCCGGTGAGTTCAAGGCCAACCTGGTCTACATAGTGAGATGTGTCTCAGGAAGAAATGAGGAAGGGGAGGAGGAGTTGTCTCCTCTAGTCCTGTGGCCATTGTGAAGGAGTGTCTTGTTACTGGCCCCATGTGAGGGCTAAAAGGAGGAACATGGGTTCCTGCCAGATCACAAAGCCCTTGGTGAATAACTAGTTAATAAATATATTTGGCTTTTATTAGAGTTGTTTATTTGGGGAAAATTATTTAGATGCCTAGTATCCCAGGCATGGATGCAGCTGCTGCCTGTGTTGTCACATGGGAACATGTAAACAGACTGCTACAGACGATCAGACACGTATCCAGCTATTATTATATTATACTTTTGACCTCTGCAAGTCAATATTCTGATGTCCAGGGAGGCAGAATCGCCAAGCAGCTTCCAGGACCAGGCTTACTGCTGGGTTCATTTCAAGGCAGATTGCACAAAGCATCGTTCAATGAATGGCTGATAAATCGAGCCTCCGATCCTGAACCCACTGTAAACAGATGTTCGTTCACTTGGTAAAGCCCTGTCCCACTTACGCACATTTGGCCGCAGTGACTCAAGGGCAGATATTGAGAGCGCAATTACATAGGAACCGACCATAGACAGCTGTGAGCACCCTGTCACTGCTGAGCTGGGTCCCAAAAAAGGGAGGAGGGGGATGGGCTGGGGCACAGGTGTGTCCTCAGAAATGAAGAACCGTGAAGGAATAGGCTAGAAGCCATTATTTTGTTTCCTGTTTTAACAGGTTTGACATTTATGAGTAACAATGAAACAAGTTTTACAGCATAAGGAAGAGTGAGGTGCTCCTTCCAATGGGAGGGACTTAGAATAATGGATCCCTGCCAATCATGTCAATTTTTCATTTCTTTTCCCACAAGTTCCAGATTTATTTATTATGTATCTAAATCCTTGGAAAATCAAATTTTGTCCCCTAGCCTCTGCAAAATAAAATTTTCAACATTTCTCAGTTGCTTTATACAGGAAGAAGACCGCACTTAGCTCATAATGGTCCCAAATCTTCCTACAGATTTTCATAAGTAATTTATGTTGCTATGGAAACACATCAGGTCTCTGTTCAAAAGTCTTGTCTGCATTTGCTATATTAACATGTCCTCCTTGAAAGGAAGCAGGCTGGGTCATGAACCCTGGCACATGCAGGCCGTGAGTGCTGTCAGCTGCCAATCTATTGTCAGGGCTGGTTGGATGAAGTAGGATCTGTAGATTAAAGGGAACAGAACAACCCTGAGCTTGGGGTTGGAGCAGCTTAGAGAGCCTTTGTTCTTTCAGAGGGAATGGAAGTCCTGCAGAAACAGCTAGGTCAGAGAGGAGCTTTGGGACCTGCGCCTGGGTAACATGCTTGCATGTATCTCTCAGGGCTTTTGTGTGACAGGCGGAAGGGATGTACAGACAGAGAATGTAGGTGCTCTGGTCATGAAGGATTTCTCTTATCCTTTAAGATCTAACAACTCATTACACCATGTGAGTAGAAAGCCGTAACAGTATTCTAGACAAAGAAATAATTCTCTCTCTCTCTCTCTCCCTTCCTCCTTCTCAAAATCAGATATCATACATGGAAGGATCTGACATATATAACAGCTGGAAATGACAGGCGTCAAGGCGCCAGTGCCCTCATTAAGAAAATGGTAGCTGCCATCAACGTCTAGTCACAGGCTGCATGTGGCTCCGCACACCTGGGAAACAGTCTGAAACAAAGAAAGCCCGTGTGCACAGCATGTACAGAGCCATGAGGAGAGGCAGCCGAAAATGGAAACAAGGAATCAGTTTAATTCTTCAGGGATCTAACAGAAAGCTGCTGGAGCAATGAAATTTAGCAAGGTTGCTGGAGATCTCATCGATGCGCAAAACCCAGTATCTCCACATGCCGCACTAGTAACAGGCAACAGTAACAACTGCAGAGGGAAACCAAGAGCTGTTGTGAACAGACTCAATATTGCAAGATGTCAATTACCTAGAAATTGGTCTATAAATTAAAGCAACCATTAACAATATCCTAGCAGATTTCCCTGTTGAAAATGACAAGCTGATTTAAAGAAGTCCATAAACAGGTTTGAGGGTTTATGATACCTGAGTTCAAAATTTAGAATGTGATGGCAACCAAGCGTGTTGCCTGCATGAGCACAGGCTCATGGGACAGAGAGAACAGACTGGGTTTTTGCAGACTTGCCCTGGATGATGGAGCTGACAGATTCCCAGGAACTGGGTGGACTGATTGCTAAACATGGAAGTCTTAGCTCCAGAGACTATTCGTATCAGGAAAGCGGCCAACACCACCCACAGGTCCCCTCCTTGTTCCAAGGAGTGTTTGTTAAGCATTTCCCATGAAACCACTGGCTAACAGATGTGGCTTACAGATGTGGTCAGTTTTTTCTGGACAGATGCTTTAAAGCATCTCATAGAGAAAAGGTCTCAATAGTGACGGGAAAGATGAATAGCCAAAGGATGCTTCACCAGAGAAGGGACTCGAGGGTACATGAGCACATAAGAGATGTTCAGTGCTATGAATATTTAAAGCCACAGTATGACGCTAGGTTATGTTCATTAACCTGGCTACGATGAAGAACACAGATGATAGCAAGTGTTAGGGAGGAGGTGGGACAGTTGGACATTGCATACATTTCTGAGGAGCATGCACAATGGTGCAGCCATCTCAGAAAACGTTCTCTTTTTCAAGTTCACCACACATGTGGGACCTAGCAATTCTATTCCTAAGCTGCAAAAATGTACATGTGCAAACAACCTGTACGTGAGTATTAGTGAGTATTCATAGCAGCCCCAAAGCCAGGAACAGTTCAAACGTCCAACTAACAAATGAAGACACAGAATGGGTCTATGCATACAACACTACCCAGCAGTTAAAAGAAGTGACTCTTAAAGACACCAAGCTGAATGAGGGGCTAAGGAGGCGGCTCAGTCAGCAGGCTGCTGCACAGCGTAAGAGCCTGAGTTTGGACCCTCCGCACCCATAAGTTTGGGTACAGCAGCACGTACCTGCCCCAGCCCTGGAAGTGGGGACAAGAGGATCCCTGCGGCCTAGCAAGGTGGCGGGCCCCAGGTTCTAGAAACGATGGCAGACAGACTGAGCACCTGGCCTCTACATGCACACAGCATGCACACACACACATATGCTTGCACACATATGTTTGCAACCCACATACGGCATCCACATGTACTCATGTGCTTGAACACATCATACACACACACATACACAAATACACTAAATGAAATAAAACCGGCAGAAAATAGTACATGTTATAAGATTTCCCTTGTATTAAATTTCTAGACAGACAAACTACAGAGACAGAAAGAGTAGTGTTTGTCTAGGTGTGCAGTGGGAGGGAGTTGTGTTTTGGACATAGTTGCATGTGTTCACCAAGTTTCACCAAAGTATTCACAAAGGTCCGGGAAGATGGCTCTGTGGTCCAGGGTACTTACTACTCTTGCAGAGAACCCAGGTTTGGACCCCAGAACCCACATCAGGTGGTTCACTCACAACTGCCTGTGACTCAGTTTCCAGGGCCCTCCACAGATAATATCTGCATGTATGTGGTACATATTCAGGCAAGGCACACACACAAACACATAGATTTAAAAAAATACATGAAAGTGGCTGAGTTACATGCTATGTAATTTATGCTTTGATAAAGTTGTTTTAAAATCCACTTGAGCAGGTCAGAAGTGGTGCATGCGTTTAACCCCAGCTCTCAGGAGGCAGAGGTAGGCACATGGATCTCTGAGTTCAAGGCCAGCCCGGTCTACAGAACCAAGTTCTAGGACAGCCAGAGCCACACAGCAAAAGCCTGTCTGGAAAAGAATAACAACAAAGTCCTTCTTGACCCCCCAAATGGCATCAATATTTATGATTTTTCCTTGTACATGTATGCATTTCATTTGTAGCCAAGTCTTTAAGCTCTCAGGAATTATCACTGCACTCATGTAGACAAAGAGGAAGAAACCTGACAGTACCACTGGCGAGGGCTTGCAGAGGGGCTGGAGACTGGTGCACCGTGGGGCCCTCGGGGAGGTGCAGGGGGCCTCTTGCACCTGTCTGGTTACTGACTACTTGTTCAATGTGTGAATTAATGGACGGAGACGTTCACATTGTTGTCTTTGGCTGGCAAGTCCATCTTATGAACTCATCATAAGGAAACACAGGGACGAGACAGCACACTTTCATGTGTTACAAGCTCTTGGTTTCGTGTCATTCTACTGTTTAGAAATGAATGCCTTCTAAGCCTGACAGCCAGGGGCAGGACTTGATCTCAGAATTTATCACTTAGTATTGAGTACAAACATACTAAATGGGTGACCCCAAAATGCCATTTTATTTTTATTTTTTGCTACTCATACTCACTGGAGGTGATTCCTGCGAAGTTCTGCCTCTGGTTGCCCACACTCTCTCACCTGAGGTGACGGGAGGCCTGGAACACGTCACATAAAGTGCAGCCTGGGGCTACTGGGACTTGGACCCTGGTGAGGGAATCATGTGCCTCTGTTAGGCATAACCAACCTTCTACGACTTCATTTCTTAAGTTTTCAGCCCCTGTTCACTCTGAGAGAAGTACCAGGCATACTCAGAGGTTTTAGCATCTAAGGAAACATATTGTTAGGTTTTGAGAAGAGGGAAGAGATGGAGCTCAAGAGAGAGACGTTGAGTTGGATTGTCCTCCAGGCAAGAGATTACCATCACAGCAGGCAGGAGTCTGAAAACAAGGCATCTACTTTAACGTTTCCGAGGGAAGGGAGGTCTAACACCAAGAGGAAGCAGGTTCAGTTAACACGTGACCACCTTAGTATATGGTCAAGGTTGGGGTACAGGACATTTATGACTTAGGCTACACGACAGGCCCACCCTTTCTCTGAGAAGGGGAGTGGGCTCAGTTAATGTGTGATTCACTCAACATAACATAGTCACTGCCTCCCACTTCCAGGTGGCAGGTGTGTGCGCATATGTATGTGCATGCTGGAGTGTGCTTGCCTTGTTTGAAGTCCTATCCAGTTAGGGCCTGTGGACCTTGAAGGCTCAGGTTCTCTAACTTTTCCAGCCTTTTTCTTTATATCACCAAGAACCAGAGGGGTGATTTTATAGAAAAGGAAATGGAGGTGTCTAAAGGGTTAGTGGGTGTCAGAATCAGCTACTTCCTGCTGAGCTGAGTTTGGAGGCCCCAGTCTCATGGTAGGTAGTTGTGTGGCAGTCTTTGGGCCAGAGGCTGCCTTCCATATTCATGCACCAGGAGGACACTGTCCATTTGTGAAACCATTGGGAGTTGAATTTGTTGAATTCTGGAAGAAATGAACTAATTTTATTGGGAAGAGGAGGGGTCAAGGAAAATAGAGTCATGAAGGGCAGAATAGGTACTATCAGAGGAAGGGCCTACAAGACCAAGCTTTTGGCCACATCAGCCCCCTAAAAGATATTTTGATAGCTCTATATTTTGATATAAGATTGGTTGGAGGAGGTCGTGGGAAAGCACCAGAATCTCTTTATGTAGCCTTGGCTGTCTTCGAACTCACTATGTAGGCTTCAGACTCACAGAGGAGATCTTCCTGCTTCTGCCCCCCCAAGTGCTGGGAATACAAGAGTAGTACACGCCCAGCAGTAAAGATGGTTTTTTAAATAGGGTTGTCATGAGTGTTTCTAAGGCTACTCCAGTTGAGCGACACAGATTGGTAGAGAGTAATAAAGTTTTCCACCCAAAGTCGAGAGAAAGAAAATTCGGTAGTTGCGTCTGAGGTTAAATATGTAAGCAACCATCTATTAGGGAAGAATACACATTGTTTGGGGCTATGAACAGTAGAATGGACCACATTTTTGGGTATTTTCTTAAGTCTTTTTCTGGGCCAGTAGCCACCAACTGATAAGGGACCAGAAAGACTGTCCTCACACATTTCCTTGGATGAAGATGCTTCTCAAAGCCCATGTGTGGGCTGGTGCTGGTTTTTCCAGTGACACAGTGAAAGCAAATACTTGTGTAAGCAAATAGCAAGAAAGGGTACATTTGAATGACGAACAGTTTGGTAGGCTAGGCTACACATAGTAGTTCATTAAACAGTGTTAATGCGGAAGGGAATCCAAGATGGTTAGGAAATTCATGACATTGGAAGGCTCTGCTAAAGCAATCCCTGTCATTCCAAAGAATGACTCCAGCCTCCTGCAGGAAGCAAGGAGTCTCTCATGGGAGATCCGGTGTAAGGGGGAGTGTAAGAGAAACCCCGCCTAGAACAGGAGGGCGCCTCAGCACCTCCCCATCAGCCGTCACTCATCTGTTCAGCTGGGTGACTTCTCGAATCTTTTACTGGTTCATAGGTGTGTATTATCTGAGGCAAGCTGCTGCACTCTTCCGGTACTATAGTTCCTGTCGCAAGGATTTTAGGTTACACACAAAGGTAGGCAATAAAGGGCTGTTTAGGGGGCTAGGATCGCCCCTCATAATTTGGCTTTGGACCTGCAATAGTTTAATGTCTGTAATCACTGCAGCTTTAAACAGCTCTGGATGTTTAACTCAGGAGTGGCTCTCCCCGCCCATCTCCCACTTTAATTCATGGTTCTCTGTTGGTTGAACATCACATTGCATGCAAAGGTCAAACACTGTCCCCCAGTGGTAGGAATTCTCATTCTTTATACAGATAAAGCTGAAAAAGCAGAATGGTAGTCTCTAGGTATTTATTAACACCATACTGTTGGCAGTATGCTGGAAGGTCTGAAGAAATAATTTCAGCCTGCCAAGCAAAGCAAGGTATCTACTGTTAAAGGCTTTTTAGGGAATAAGTCTTGTATGATGAGGAAGTAGGCTTAGCCAATCTTTCCTATACTACATGAGCAAGTCAGGGGGCCAGGACATACATGATTCAGGCTCTGTGACAGGGTCACTCTTTCCATGGGCAGGAGGGTCCAGCTTGGTAGTCCATAGTCAAGCTGCCTCTGATCCCCAGGTTGTGGGAGCTTGGGGGTGTTTATACCTTGTTTGCAGTTGTATCTGTTTTAGGGCCTGGTTACCTGGAGTCAGGATGGGGCTGTGTTCTCAACATTTCTATATAAATATAGAGGTTATGTTCTTGGGGCTGGAAAGCTGGCTCAGTGGCACTAGCTGCTCTTGCAGAGGGAAGTTCGCAGCAGCAACAACCATCTGTGACTCCAGTTCTAGGGGGTCTGGATCCCATCAAAGAACCATGGCAGAAAGCTGAGCCACTAGAGGCCAACACCCCAAGTGACAGTGGCTCCAGAGAGCTGACATCTTTAAAGACCAACTACCCAAGAGCAGGAGGGGCCACAGCCTCGTGGTCTACCTTGCTCCCTCTTTATATCAGGAGGATGGGTGGCTCACACACCCACTCTTGTACCTTCCAGTGCAGCCAGTTGGGCTGGAGGTTCCTTCCCTGTCAGAAGTACAGATCTTCATTGAGGCCCCAACTAGATGTTGGAGCTGAGGTCTGTCCGTTTGCACAACTCAAGCTCCAAAGCGGCCTCCTGTGGAAGCCCCAAACACTTACTTCAGTCTGTGTCGGTAGAGCCTGTTCTTGCCTTGAATTTGTTCTTTTACTATTGGAGAAACTATGTCTTCAAGATCTATTTCACAGGGATCACAGAAACAGAAAGAGAGTAAAGACACAGGCCACTAGAGCGATGGGTCCCACAGCAGAAGGCTCACCTGCTCCCTGATTCACTGAACACGAGATGGACACACTCTTTGCATGCAGCATTCAGCTGCTATTTTAAGCACACTCCAAGCCCTGCTGGCTGATGTGTTCAGTACACTCGGAGGAAGTGCCTCCGAATCACACAAAAACGCAAACTGACCTTTGACTACTTGTTCCTGAGCAGGCTGTGAGCCTCACCAAATGCAAAGACAAAGATGTCCAACAAGGGCACTCTGATCAAGGGTGTGGCTCCCACAACCTCACAGGCGAATCTAAAGGTGGCCACAGAAGGGGAGGCCCTGAACACCTGCACCTCTCCCCTCCTCTGCAACTGAAGCTGTTCCCAGGAAGGTCATGCCTACAGTCCTCCTAACAGAGCCTCAGTGACAGGTGCTGGCTCCTTTGAGCTCTTCCAGGCTGACAGAGCACAGAGACCGAGACAGTCATGTCCCCATGATGTCAGCTGGGCAAACAAAGCCTCAGAGTAGCTAGTCTTTCAGGGAATAATGAACATTTGACAAAACCGCTTTCACACCAGTACCCTGCATTCTTGGCCACCAGCTGTGCAAGCCCTCCACTGATGACCTGTGACTGGAGAGGAGAGGGGGGAAGGGAAGGAGGGTGTTGGAGCCTAGAGTGAGCCAGAAATTTCACAAAAGCATGCATTTATCCGCGACCTCCACGACAATGTTGCCAGATAGACGAGCTCATTAATAATTGAGAAACGAAGCTACAGTGAGACAAGGATTCACTCAAGGGCATACGGCTAGTGAACCCGGAGACCAGAAATTGGATTCAAAGGTGACTAACTACAAGTTCATATTTTCTTGTTATTTTACATTAATCTTTCTATAAAGAGGGGGGAAAATCCAAATACAGACAAAATACACTAACCACTAACGACCGCCCTCTCAGGCTTGCAAACCAAGACACTAGACATCTTACCGCTCTTCACAACACAATCAGCAGTGGGAGCAGCTCCAGCCCCAGCACCAGGCTGCCCAAGGCAGGCACTTACAAGTGCATAGGTAACCCTTTGTCTCAAAAAAGCTGACAACACTTAGAAATAGGGTGGAGCCTCGTGGGACGGTGCTACCTTGTATGTGGGAGGCCCTGGGCTCAGTCTTCAGTGTGGCTAGCTAAACAAGATAAAGGACATCAATGAAATCATACTTGTGGATCATGCTACAGAAAGGAGGCCCACTCTGGGCTAGTGGAAGAGGTGGTCTGGCTGAGTCAACACCCCGTAAGGCCACGTCTGAAGGACCGAAGCCAGGCTCCCAGCCAGAGGGCTTGCAGTCCAGCTTAACACGCTCTTAGGCCCGTTGCCTTCCACTCTTGTCTCCTCGCGCCCCTCATCCCCTCTTTACTTGACCCCATTCAAATGTGATTTCCTTTTTAAATTATTACGTGTTTTTTTTAAAATTTGGCGTGTGTGCATGCATACACAAGTGCCACAGGGAACATGCGGAGGCCTGAGGACAACTCACTATGTAGTCTTAGGGAATCAAAGTCAGGTCACCAGGCTTGGCGACAAGCTCCCTTCCTGGCTGAGCCATCCTGCCGGCTCTCAGATGTGGCTTCTGCTAGTCCACCACAGCTAACACCGTCCGCCCCTCACACAGACTGCTTTGGCTGTCTTTAGTCAAGCCTGTACTCTCTCGATGGGGGGCCCTTGGGCATAGGAGCTGTGCTGATTCCCCAGACCTTGCCAGGGTGAAGCTCAGAGGAGCACGCAGAGGAAATGTTGCCGTGAGATGTCCAGAGTGACAGAGCTGAAGGGTACCTAAGGACCCTCGTCTCATTCACAGAGAGTTAAACAGAGGGCAGCAGACACCAGTGAGGTGGCTGCTGGGGATGACATCACCAGAGTGAGGACCTGACTCAAGAACCTGGCGGGACCAACTCAAGACCTTGGGGTAGAGGAAGGCCAGCTGTGGTCAGGCACTTGGGCACTGTGAGAGACCTGGAAGAGGGAGGGGCTGCTGGTTGCTAAGAGAGGTGCAGCTACTTGTCCTAGGCCTCAGAAACCCTGGCACTGTGTCAGCACTTAGCATGAGAGACAGAGCTGGGAGTCTAGTGAGGGGCCAGGCAGAGAAGCAAACAATCTGAGTCACGTGGTACGGCGTCTGGTATAACCAGAGGAACAGAGCAGGTGGAAAAGGCCCGGTGGAGAGTGCAGCACTGGACAAATCATGACGGAGCAGGGAAACCTGCCACAGGTTGAATGCAGGTCTACCATCATTTTGTTTTGAGGCTGGGTCTAATTAGCCCTGGCTGTCCTAGGACTCAGTGTGTACAGCAGATATCTGAACTCACAGAGATCCCGCTGCCTTTGCCTTCCAAGAGCTAGGTTAAGGCACGCACCGTTACATCCAGGCTGAGGCCTACCATCTTCCTGTTCATCTCTTCTCTCTTTAGAGCAAAGTCAGACCGAGTAAAACCACAAAGGAAACAGAGGGGAAACATACAGAGCATCACCAAAGAGATTCACAGGCAACTGTCCCTTTGGTGTTAGGGAGTGGGGTTCTCTGCTGATGGGTGCTGGGTGAGCCTGTGTGTGAGCTCGTGAGCCTACTGTGTGGCTGAAGGGCTGGAGACAAACAGCTACTAAGCACCCAGATGCCACTCAGCACAGGACCAGGAGAAGCCCAGATTCTGCCTCCCTCCGGAAACTGAGCCATTAGGGGAGCCCCAGGGGTTGTGGGAAAGATGGCTGGCGGACCAGCCACAGCTGGCTCTCACAAGCGCGGCCCTTAATTAGGCTGCTGCCAGGCACAGTAGAAAGAGATAAACCAATTAGCAGTGGTGGAAAGGGACCTGGATGAAGGTTTCGAGAGCCTCTCTTAAATGGCCATTACCTTGTGCCTGGGGCTGAGTCTTGATGCCTTCTTGCTCTTTTTCTTTTTTAAATCCAGTTCTGAGGATTGAACCTAGGGCCTCACATGTCACGTTAGCGTTCTACCACTGAGCTGTATTAATTTGTACATTTGTTTTGAGACAGAATCTTCCTAAATTGACCTGGCTAGCTTTAAATTTGTGTTCCTTCTGCCGCAGCTTCCTGAGTAGCTGGGATTACAAAATGCTTGTGTGTGTATGTGTGTGTGTGTACACTTTCTTGAATGTGACAGGAAAAGGGATGGTGACAAATAGAAGTGAAAGCCAGTGTCTTCCCAGTGGGTGACTTGTTTGCTTTGTCACATCGGGGTAAGTGATGGCAATGGGGGTGACCGCCACACAAGCCTTCTTAGAGACAGAAATTGGGTAACCACCTTGCACACTGTCTTTTTTCACACTCACAAAGGTCCTTCGGGGCAAGCACTGTTCTCACCTCTGTCACATTACAGTGGACGTGATGGGAGCTGAGGAAGTTAGGTGTCCCAACCTTGGATGGAATGATCATAAATGCTGACTACTGAACAAGACTGAACAAGAATAGTACAATTAACGGCCATGTCCCAGCCTGGAAGGGAGTGCTCACACGGTACCAAGACAGCTCCGTATATTCCACAGCAAGCCTGTGCTGTAGATTCAGGCTTTTCAAGGTAGAGAGGACGATGTGAAGCTGGGGCTGCGTGGGGAGTTCAAGGCCACATGAACCTTCAGGGCTGTGATGGGCCAAGAGTGGAAACCCAAAGACCAGGGAGACAGTTGGTGGGCTGCGTGCTGCTCATGGGGTGAGGAAGGCACATGAGACCAGTCAGAGAGATGCGCATACATTATATACCTGCAGGGTGAGCACTATAGCAATGGGGGGGGGCTGACAAGCTTAGAAGCCACCCCCCAGACACTGAATGCACCTTACATACCTGCTGGCTGATCCTGAGTGCCAGTTGAGGGAAGAGCCCCCTTGCTGGCAGGCCTCTGCTTTGTGCGTGTCCCCCCTGCCCTCACCCAGCCCTGGAAAGGACTAAAGCTGGGAGGCAGGTGAGGCAGAAATTCCACTGTAGGCTTCTCTCCCGGGGAGAAAAGCAGTAGCTTTACATAGGTTGGCTTTTTAGCTACAACACAGATGGGATATTTTGATAACTAATAGAGCTTGATTCACCAAGTTATGAGACTTTTCAAAATGTTGTCTAAGTTATGTGATGTGACTTGCCCCGGACTTCATCAAGAACAGAGAAAGAACTTACACTACAGAATAAATTAGTAGTATGTGTGTGTGTGAATATATGTCACACGTGTGGGGGTGACCGTGAAGGCCAGAAGAGGGCATCAGGCCCCCTGGATCTAGGGCTACAAATGGTTATGAGCTGCCTAATGTGGGTGCTGCGAACAGAACTTGGATTCTCTGGAAAAGCAGGAGACAGTCTCAGGCACGGAGCCAGCTCTCCAAACCCTATTATTTTATGTTTAATTATGGGTGCGTGTAGAGGGGACGAACACATGAGTTCAATACCCACAAAGGCCAAAAGACGGCACTGAATTCCCTGGAGCTGCAGTTACAGGCTGTTGTGAGATGCCTAACCTCGGTGCTGTGAACCTAAGTCAGAGTTTCTGAAAGAACAGCATGAATTCTTAACTCCTGAGCTATCCCCCAACCCCCTACAATAAATTTAAAGGGATAAAAACAGTCAACTCATAATGTTGCATTTGTTTGATACATTCATCACCAGTGCTGACAAACTATGCTCTGGAAGCATTAGATATGGACATGTATACTTGATGTAATTTAACCTCAAACCAATCTTCAAGGACAAAGTTGTTATTTCTGCTTAACAGATTAGGAAATGGAAAGCTCAGGAGTCAAGAGACAGGCAGTACCCCAACCCTCAAGAACTCTAAATCTGGGTCTTCCATTAAAAAAAGATTTATGTGTATTTTATGTGTACTGGTGTTTGCCTGTGTGTATGTATGCACACCACATGCAAACAGTGCCTGGGGATGTGAGAGGGGGCATTGGGTCTGAAGTAACAGATGGCTGTGAGCCACTATGTGGGTGCTGACAACTGAACCCAGGTCCCCTTCCCGAAAGGGCAGCAAGTGTTCTTAACCACTGAGCTGTTCTGCTCCGATCTGGGCCTTCCCGTTGTGTCTGCTTAGGACTGCAGCAGGTCAATGCCAGCCACTGGAGTGGTTCCTGCCATGAGCTGGCTTCCCACATTTGCAGTATAATCACCCTGAATTCATTCTTCTTTCATGCATTCAGTAAAGATTTCACTACAAAGAGAAAAGGGCTTTGCTCTCAGCACCAACACAAAATGCAGGCCTCTGTTTGGAGATTTAAAAGGATTGGAAAGAAAAACTCATTCTGCAGCAGCTGCCACTTGACTGCTTGTCAACAAATTAATATAAACTGCAAGAGTCCCAGCCAAAAAGCGAGCTGAAGGCCTGAGCCGAAGTTTGTAAACAGAGCTTCATGTTGGCATGGGCACTACATGGAGGGAGCTAGTCTCTGAGGAACAATGAGAGAGGCGGGAAACTGGAGGAGAAGAGGGCCTGCCAGGTGGGTGTGATAGTAAGCCGGCAATCTCACCCACACAGGAGCAAAGCTTCTCTTGTTTGTAAGTGACACACTTAGCTACTCTATCTCCCAATCCACAGCACTGGGAGATCTAGAGAAAGGAAAAGGCTAGGCCCCACCTTAGGGAAGAGCATTTGACACACACACACACACACACACACACACACACACACGTCGGCTGTCAGATCTGTGTAGATCAGATAGTGTGCTTGCTGTCACTACCATCACTGCACCTGTCCTGGCTGGCATCTTCTAACTACCCCCCCAACTCCCCCTCCCCAACCCGCCTGCGCCTCCATCGACAGCCGCCTGCAGAGTCAGAGAGCTGGCAAGAGCTCAGCCCCCAAGCCTGAGCTCTTGCTTGCCCTGGGGATTTCTGTCTCTGCCTGATTTGGGTTTTAGGGTAATACTTCACTTGCAGGTTGGGTCTCTCTCCCCTCCCTCCTCTTGCAAGGATTTCTGAGGGGTCAGCAGTAGTTCTTTGAGTGTTGGTTATAACTGCCCGTTGATTTGTCTCTGGAATCCATTCAGTACAGTTGATATCCTAGGAAGGGTCTCAAGAGGAAATGAACCTGTTTCTGTAATTTTGTACCTTATTGGCTATAATTTATTACATTTAAAATATTTAAAAAGCTACATATTTGGTTTTGTTTTAATTTTTTGTGTATGGGTGTTTTGCCTACTTGCAGTCTATGTACCTCATGAGTGCTAAGTACCTTCAGAGACCGGAAGAGAGTGGTGGATCTCCTGGAGATGGAATTACAGACAGTTGTGAGCTGCTGTGTGGTGCTGGGAATTGAACCCAGGTCTTCTGGAAGAGCAGTCAATGCTCTTTGCCACTGTGCCATCTCTCCATCCTCATTACTTAAATATTTAAGAGACATCTACGTGACATGTCACAGAATCTTACAGAAGTCTGGACTGCAGACCAGTGAAAGGATGCTCATATCAGGACTTGAGTTTCGTAGTTATGGCCTAGTAGCCAATGCTCAAAATAAATCATCTCACATCCCTCCAGGTATCAAATAAAATGTGTTTCCCTGAACCCTGCCCTGTGTTCCAGCTTCCTATCAGTCTCTTTCCTAATCCCATTATTCATTGCAGGAATCAACAGCTATATTGAGAGAGCAAAGTGTTTAACTTACAAAGGCTTTCAAAAGGGTGGACGTCTCCAGAAGTTCATCAACAATAAGGATTTATTCATTATCTCAAGAATAACTGCTATCGAATTGGGCATTCAACAGGGTGGAGAATTTAATATGATCCCGTTAGTTCCGGGCAGTACCAAGTGTGACCGTCAGAAGGGGGTGTAGTTTGCAATCTCAGTCTGCTCTTTACAGCTAAATGACATCAAGAACTGCCCTTCCAGGTGCTGGCGCAATGGCCTGGCCGTTAAGATACTGACTGCTCTAGGGAGTATGAGTCCCCGCTCCAGGCAAACACAGGTCACAATACCTATAACTCCAGCTGCAGGGGGAATCTGATGCCTCTGGCCTCCACAGGTGCACACACGCACCCTCTCTCTCTCTCTCACACACACACATACACACACACTATTAAAAACAGAATAAATCTGAAGAAAAAAACCTGTCTTTCTTGAGTTTCACGTCTGTCATCTGTTTAAAGTGAAGATGTCATTTACTTTTTTGGAGTACTTTGAAAGGGTTATTATTTGTTTATCTGTGGTTTGGGGACGTTAGGGATTAAATGCTGCCCTCCCAGGGTACGTATGCATTGTACCGTTGAGCTTCGTCCCAGACTTTACACATCTTTTCTTAAGAGCCCGCCAGCTCTTTCCAGCTGGGATCATTTAGCACAGGGCCAGCAGGAGACAGTAGAGATTCTCTGCCAAAATGACACTGATGGAGGTCTCCCTAGTGGTTGTCTCGGCTAACAAACCCCATACAGGACAAAGGAAGAAAGAGAGGCAAATTCAAAGGCGATTGGTCCTATGATCTCACGCTCACTTCTGACTCAGGCCTCAGCAGGAGGCCAGGGAAATTCAATTGGAAGAAAATACACTTATCTCCCTCCTTTGATAGATGGAGGGGGAGATAGGAAGGGACAGGAAGGCCAGTTGTACAGGAAGATCAGTGGAAAAAAATGATCATCTCTGGTGTCCCAGGAGATAAGCACGGAGCATCCAATTGTTAGCTGGGATGATCCAACTCCATCCAGCAATGTCACCAACTAAGCATCTGTCTTTTCATTTGCTGTGTGGACACCAGGCACATAAATGAGTGAATTTATTTTTTTCAAAGGAGTTTTTTTATTATTTTTAATTACATGCATGTGTGTGTGTAGGTCTGTGGGAGGATTTGTGTACATGTGTGCAGGTACCCGAGGAGGCCAGAAGAGGGCATTTGACCCCCTGGAGCTGGGCATTGTGAGCCACACACTGTGAGTGCCAGGAATTCACCTCAATCCTCTGCAAGAGCAGTACATGCTCTACGAACTGAGCCATCTCTCCAGCCCCACATGAGTGATTTTCTACCAATGGTGAGATTACCTTTGTGAGCATGATGGAGACAGTTCTTACTTTAAATCCATTAATTTACTCAACAAATTTCAAAATTCTAAGAATTTCTTTTGATTTCTTCTATGTTCATTTTTCTACCATGGCCTTGGAAACCAATGTCAGCGCTGACCCCCACCGGCACCCCTGGGGCAGTGATTCACTTCCATGAGCCTTCTGACTAAATTGTCACTTTACCCAGCCTGACAGAGGAGACTCCTGGGAAAGATGCAGCAATGGAGGAGTAATCCCATGCAGGAAGTGTGCAAATGTGCTAGGGACACAGGAAGCGTGTAACTGTGCACGGGGGGCTTTATTCTATTTAGGGAAATGGAACAGTAGCAAAACAAAAGCAAAACACAAATAAAACATGAATTGGATATTGGTGACACAAAATTTCCAGAAATTATAGGCATTGGGTACAGGTGGGGTTTGCCATAGCTGTGGAGCAGTGAAAAAAGGTTCTACCAGGTGTGACTATGGAAAGAGTCAGTGGAAGTTATCAACATGGGGGAACATGGCTGTCCACAGAGCCTGCTGTGGGCAGCCAGGCTTGCTGCACTCAGAGGCCCCAGGTCCTCCACTCATCTGCCCTGATCAGAACCAGGTAAGGCTGAGCGGCCTCCAGGGGCTTCCAACCTGGTTTCAGCAGAAAGGGCTTGGAGGGGCTGACTCCAGGGAGCCATGACCTGGATACGCATATCCATCTTGGCCTAACAGCTTTACTATTTTTTGTTTGCTTTGTTTGTAAGACAGGATCTCAGTATCATAGCCTAGATGCCCCACGATCATAGTCCTGCCTTTGCCTCCTGAGCGCCGAATCTGTGCGTGTGCTTTTCCATCTGGGGAGGCCTGGGTGCAGCATGCCTCTGCTGAGCCCCACCGTGACCAGGAAGTGAGGGGGCTGTGAGTCCGCAAGATCGGGTGGCAGCCTTTCTCTACAGCACTTCCAAAGTGCCTTTTCGTCCTTGGAAGTCTCCAGATAAGAACACTGTCTTCAGAGGCATGTGCATTGATCAAGAAAGATGCCAATGCTTTTCAAAATATTGTACAGGAAACCTCTTTAACGAGTGTTCGAGTGTTCAGGGCATTAAAACTGTCTTTGTTATTTGTAAATTTTGAACTATAATGGCCTTTTTATTATTAATTCATTGAGCTTTCTCACACCAAATTACTAATGAGGTAATTACCAGCATAATACTTGCTACATAATTACTAGGGAGGTGGGAAGGAAAATGCAGCGTGAAACAGGCAGCTGGATGTGGGCTGTTTTGTGAGAGGTCTGGGGCACATCTCAGGGAAAGTCAGGGAAGAGCGGTTACCAGTTCATAAAATGCCAGTTTCTCACCGGAGTACTGTAAGGGAAGCCAAATTGGGAGGTAAAGGGGGAGGGGGGCTTTCAGGTGCTCCTAGTGCTTGGTGCCCTCTTGGAGGTGACCTGGATGGGTGTAAAGGAGCCTCAAGAACTGGCCAGAAATTATCTTCCAGGCAGTGTTCCCATGATCTCTTGGGAAAGATGATATGACTTAGCTTTACTGTACTACTGTGCTGTGAGGGTAGTCAGCCATCAAGGCACAAGTGGCATCTGGGTGCTCAGTAGTTGCTTGTCTTCAGACCTTCAGCCACACAGTAGGCTCACAGGCTCACACACAGCACCCATCAGCAGAGGACCCCGCTCCTTAACACCAAAGGGCTTAGCATACGTCCAGTTATTTTAATCCACGTATTTTCCCTCGAAATGGCCCGAATCGCTTTCTTTTAGTCTGTCAGTTCATATTTTTTGAAACTCTGAGTTAAAAATAGAAACCTACGAGGCTAAAAAAAGATTTTGAGTCACGCAGCTGCACCCAGGGCCGAGTTGTGACTGGAGTGTCCTCGCAGTCTGAGGGCTTGGCCGAGGGGTATCCGAACATCTGTAACATTAGCCTCCCTGCACAGCTGGCCTGGGACAGCCCAGAGGAAGGCTTGCGGAGGCGTGTTGATTCTCATCCCTGTGTCTAATGCTGAGCACAGCAGACTCGAGGGAGGCAGCCTGCACACGATGTGTGTGTAAGACACTAGCACGGCAAAGGTATTAAGTGTCTACAACCTCCGTGAATGTGCAGAACTTTGTCTTTTAGAGTAATTCTAGAAGGCTGCTAACACTGCTTTCTCTGCCCTGGTCTTGGGCTTCCACGCTGCTTTCAATTGCCCAGAGTGGGAATGAGGGGCTTGCTGAGGTGCAGGTTCCCACCCTCAGAGTAGGGAGGATTCTGGTTCCTGGAAGCCGTTTAAGCAGCACTCCAGGGGATTCTGGTCCAGGCCCACGGGTGATGTATATTGAGAGAGATGCCGTCCTGATTTGCACTAGCTATGGGACAGACACAGAACAAATCTGGTTCAGGTTTCCATAATGTGCCCTAGGTAGGTGGCTTGCCAGTGAATGGTGGCAGCTGGGCTCCCTCCCCTCATCTGCCCTGCTCAGAAGCTGCTCTTCCACCAAGCCTGTGCCAGAACAAGTAAGGATTTCTCCCTCTCATACCCCGCGTCATTTGTGTTAGGCGCATCTGTCTGCTCCTCCCACCCCCAACACACACACACAAACAACTAGAGTTAAAGGCCTCCCTGGCCTCTGAATTTAGGCATGCTGTCTGGCCTCCAACTCAGAGATCCACCTGCCTCTGGGTAGGACCTTTTCTTAATTAGTGATGAATGGGGGAGCACACAGCCCATTGTGGATGGTGCCATCCCTTGGCTGGTGGTCCTGGGTTCTATAAGAAAGCAGGGTAGACCTGGCCATCCTCCGGTGCGTTCAGACCCCTCCTCCTCCTTTCCTCTCCCTCCTCTTTCCCCTTCCCCCCTTTCCTCCTCGCGTGCTGGGGCTGTGAGCAAGCGAGGAGGCGGGGCGGAAGGCGGAGGCAGGAGCAGCGAGGGTATGGCCGAGCTGCCACCCTCCACGCCACCCCGGGGAGCGGCTTCCCGGAGCTTCGGAGAGGTCGGCGGGCCGGGCGGCAGCGGAGAGGGGCACAGGCCAACGGGTTCTCTAGGGCGTTCGTGGCTCGACCGGCTGGCCCGCCCCGGCCTCCCGCCGGGTGTAGGCTCCTTCCGCCACGGTTTCTAGTCATCCCCGGGTCACAGGTGAAGGCACCGAGAAGTTAGGAATCTTGCTCAGAGCTTAACCCAGCCGGAGGGGCAGCGCCCGGGTCCAAGCAGAAGCCACTGGGCCCTGGGGCTCTGGCTGTAATCATTGGTTACCCGCCTCCCCCACGTCCTTTCTAAGTTCCCAAAGGGAAATTCAGCTCTGTGCCCTGCCCGGTGAGATAGGGGCTTGTAGAGAGCCGAAAGTATAGCCGCTATTACAAGATGGTGCTGATATCCGCCTCTGATCCTAGTAAACAAGTGATATACGCATGTGCCAAAAGCAAGTGCGCGCCTAGTCAGGGCCTGGCCCGGGCTGTCATTTGGGGTAATGAGCCAGCAGCCAATCAGAGAGAGACGCGCCACTCTGAGGCATATAAATATAGCCTCGCCTTTTGGGGCTCGGGGTCTTCCTCTTTCCATCACAATAAACGCTTGCTGCAGAAGGATCCTGGTGTCCCCGTGCGTTCTTGCTGGCGAGACCATTGCGCGGGTCACAGGGGCTCACTACGGAGAGTGCAGAGCTGGTGAGGGAAGGTTGCAGGGTGTCTGAGGGGGAAAGGGCATTCTGGCCCAGGGCAGCTCCAGGAAAGAGGAGACTTGGAGACTTGAGCGTTATGATGGGGAAGAGGAGGTCTTTGAGGGGTGAGAGAGTCGTTCTCCCCCACCCCCCATGAAGGGCAGATAGTTAATGTGACCATCACTTCCGTTTCTTCCCATCTACCGCGAGGGAGTTGGAGTTTCAAATCACATTTTGTGAGGTACCTCAGGATGCCTGTCCCCTGACTTCCATGAGCGATCGCTTGACGAGTTTTCTTTGAATATATATATTTTAAAAGAGTTATTTATTTTGTGTACAATGTTCTGCCTGTATGTATACCTGCATGCCAGAAGAGGGCACCATATCTCAATATAGAAGGTTGTGAGCCACCACATGGTTGCTGGGAAGTGAACTCAGGACCTCTGGAAGAAAAGATGATGCTCTTAACCACTGAGCCATCTCTCCAGCGTCCTGAATATTTTTATATACAGTTGGAAACATAACCAAAGTTATTGACTGTTTGCTAGTTTTTATGGCAACTTGACAAGCTGAAGTCATTTGGGAAGAAGGAACCACAATTGAGAAAATACCTCCATAAGATTGGCCTGTGGGGCATTTTCTTAATTAGTGATTGATGCGGGAGGACCCATAGCATTTTGTTGGTGCCACCATTTTGTTGGTGCCACCACGCCTGGGCAGGTGGTCCCGGGATGAATAAGAAAGCAGGCTGAGCAGGCAGTGTTGAAAAAACCAGTAATCCGAAATTCTCCGTGGCCTCCCCTGCAGTCCCTGCTTCCAGGTTTCTGTCTTGAGTTTTTGCCTTGGTTTTTCTCAGTGATAGAGTATGACCTGAGAGTTGTTAAGATGAAATAAACCCTTTTCTCCCCACCCCCCCAAAGAAAGCAGGGTGAGCAAGCCATGGGAAGCAAGTCAGTAAGCAGCACCCCTCTGTGGCCTCTGCACCAGCTCTTGCCTCCAGGTTCCTGCCCTGTTTGAGTTCCTACCTTGGCTTCCCTCAGTGGACTGTGATTCAGGATATGGAAGCCAAATAAACGCTTTCCTCCTCAGGCTGCTTTTGGTCATGGCATTTCATTACAATAGTAACCCTAAATAAGACAGTGACCCTGGGTCATCTACCCACACCCCACACTCAGAGCTAGCGAATCACTGAGATGGTAAGCAGCTTGTCTGTGAGTGTGCCCTTTGCGTGCAAAGCAACCCACCCATGCCCATTGTCAAGTGCTCCTTTATTAGGCTCTGACAGTGGGCCACTGTGTCCTACCCTGTCTCTCCAGGGCCAGGCAGCAAGCATCACTGACAGCCCAGATCAGAACTCTCTGCAAGTATTCATGCTGGCTGTCAGCTGCCTGGCCTGCTAATTCTGTTACCCATTCCTTCCTCCGAGGGAAACCAAAAAGCAGAAGCTCTGGCTTGCTCTTCGTCTCTGTCTGACAATCCTGGTGATGACGGCATGTGGTCTTGTTAGCATCCGTTTGGGAAGCTCTCTTTTCTGTAATTCCCCACTGATCTATATCAGGCCTAGACATGCCTGAGACAATAAAATCCACATTTTAAAACAACCCCCCAACGGAGCTAGAAGCCATTTAAGGACAAACTCTATTAAATAGTCATTAGATTAGCTCAGTCTTTCATTCAGTGTGAGGTTCATAGTATTTGTTGAAGAACTTGGTTGGTGAGCTTAAATGAAGCCTGCTCTCTTGGAGCTTGTTCACTCTGGGGTCAGAACTGTAGATCTATTATTAAACTTTTCCCAAAGGTGTGGCTCTTTGAAAACAAAACTGAGAGTGAGTGACTGCCCGTGTGGAGTCATACAATTAGAGAACAGGCTCCTTTGAATGATGCTAAAGTCTAATAGCATGCTGACAAATATATAGTTCCCACCTTCCTACTTGCCATGCCAATGATGGTATTGACTCAGACAATAATATGCAAGATTTATTTTTAACTACGTGTCTATGTGCGGGTATGTGAACGGGGGTACAGGGACCCATGGAGGGCAGGGATATTGGATCCCGGGAGTTGGAGTTCCAGCAGTGGTGACCTGACATGGTTGCTGGGAATTGAACTCAGGACCTCTGGGAGGGCAGCACAAACTCTTAACTACTGCGCCATCCCCCCAGTCCCACACACAAACATTAAAAAAACAGAGCTATATCCAATAAGGTAAGCTCAGCTGTTCATAGTGTCTGGGATGGGCGAACGTTAGAGTATTCTTTAGAGACGAACACACCCCTATGGTGGCTGCCTAGCGACAGATGGAGCACAGGACCAGAGGCCCAAGAGCTCAGAGCTCATTTCCTACTCCATGCCATTGGACCAGCCACAAATGCAGCCTGCCAGCCTCGGATGTCACCTCTATCACAGGACGGCAGGGAAGCTGGTCCTTCTGTGGCTTTGAGAGTTTCAGAAAGAAGGAAGACAGAGGAAGGGAGGGCTCGAGGGAGGAGGAGAGGGAAGCTAGTTCTGAAGTAACAGCAATTAAACAGCTGAATGTAGGCGAACTGTCCAATAACTAGAAGAAAGGTTAAATCTGTTTCATTTGTGGCAGAATGGTATACAGTCTACAGGCTGTGAATATTTGTGTGCGTGAGAGAGAGAACGAGAGAATGTTGTGGCAAACCTATTGTACAGTAGTAAATTTGCAAAAAGCTAAATGATATAAATAGTTTACATTTTTTAACACTGTATTTATTTATTTGGGGGGGCATGAATGTGCCACAGCTTGCATGTGGAGGTCAGAGGTCAACTAGTGGGAAGTAGTTCTCTTCTTCTGTCACGTGGGTCTCAAGGATTGAACTCAGGCTCCTTTATTGGCTAAGCCATCGTGCCAACTCTAAATGAATAGTTTTAACACCCTGGGGAATGCAAGGCAGCCAAGGACACCATGTCTGAGGCTGGTTTGTGCTGTCTCTGCTACACCTCCCTCTAGACCACCCTCTCTCAGAATGGCTGTCATCCCCAAGGGTGCTTCATGGCTCTGCAGACCTGGAGGAAGGGATCAGAGCAAGCAGTCAGGACGCCAGCTATGAGGCAACTGAAATGTCATCCTCATTTCCCTGCAGACAGATCTCATTGTCCCCCTCCCCCACCCAAGGTCATGGGTCACTGTGGGGCCTTAGTACTCACTATGGGGGTGCTTCTCCAACTTCTTCCACTCTTCCCTGGGTGCTGGTGGAGTGGTCACAACAATAGGGCCCTTGGCTGTTGCCCTATTCCAGGGTCACATTAATTTCATTTTGAAGCTCAGTTTTCTAATAAACAGAAGTTTCCAGAAAAAGCCACACCTGTGTTCAAGGTACTACAGGGCAGACTGATTCACTAGAAGTTTGTGATTTTAGGGAGCTAGAATGTTGCTAATCCAGAACCAAATTATCTTGGAATATCTGCAGTTCCCTTAATACACTTTCATTGCCTACCTCTGTGTCTGACCCAGCATCCTTTCCATTGTCCAAGACCTCTGGGATATGTTTGTGGCAGACTTCTATGTTCTACCAACCCAAAAGGTAAGTGTATCAGTCGGTAACGTCTGAAACCTACAGTTTCAGTTTTACCCGATTGGTGGTAGTTCTCCCCTGTGGTGCCTACCAGTGTTTGGTTAATACACTGCTCTGTCATTTTCTTCCGTTTTGTGACTAGCTAAAGCTCACGAGACCACTTCTGTGGTGGAATACACAACTGAGGAAACCGGAATCTGTGTTCCCCAGCCATGCCACTTAGTATTTGGCTCAGAATAAACTGTCTTGTATTCCCTTTTGTGGCGACAGCTGCGCTTTGTGCTGACGGCTTTGGCATCCAGTGTGGGGCCCCAGGACCATCCGCCTTCACTGAAGGAGTCATCTGGATTGAGCCATCTCTTCCAGCTGCCCTTTCGGCCTGTCCACAGCTCTGGTTTGCTCTGGGCTGTTGGATGATGCATCTTGTTTGTTTTCACAGACTTGTTGGATTTTAGAGCATTTGGTCAGGGCAGCTAGCTGGTCACCAGATCTGGCCTTTCCCTCCACCATCCCTCTAACACTTAGCTCAGATTTTTTCCTGCATCTCCTCGTATTTAGTGTAACCTTACACCATTTAGTTTAGAAATTCTATGGGTATCAAATCATCAAGGCACCAAAACTAAGCGCATGTCTTTAATCCCAGCACTCAGGAGGTAGAGGCAGGAGGATTTCTCTGAGTTTGAGGTCAGCCTGGTCTACAGAGTGAATTCCAGGACAGCCTGTCTCAAAAAACAAACAATAACAACAAAAAAAGACACCCAAACTACTAAGACTCTTGCTCCCTTCAGCTCCACGGGTGCAGGGGTCAGGGAGCTGCCTGGCATGTGTCCAGCAGTCTCACAGGAAGCCCATGACAACAACCTATCCTGGGTAGAAGGACACTTGTTGGTCCAGCTGGGAGGAAACAGGTTACAGATGATCAGACAGTGTCTTGGGCTCCTCACGTTTCCATAAATCTGCAGGATAAACCTGAGACACGAGGGCAGGAAGCGTCTCATGAGGCCTGAGGCTGCTACTCCAACAAACTGCACTTGAGTCTGATTCCAACACAGATCCCTCCGGCTAGCACAGAGGGTTACAATTTTCAAGAAAACACACACTCACACACACACACACACACACACACACACATGAAATGACACTAAAATGAGAAAGAAAAACTCAAGGAAGAAACATTAAAAAAAAAAATCATGTGGCACCCCAGCTGGTTTTATGGTTGACAATTACAGAGAATGTCTGATATTCCCCAACGGGTGGTTGGTTGGTTTGTTTCCATACTAAACTAGGAATCCAAGACTAAAAAAAATAAAACAAACAGAACCAAAGCAAAAACTGGGCAGCTTACTTCAAAATCTATAAACATCTAGGAAGAAAAGATGAAATCGTCTTTATCAAATGGGAAAAGGGCGATTTTTTGAAAGCTATGACAATAAGAAACAAATTGACCTGGCTGTCCCCACTAACGGCCTCATCCCACCCCAGCTGAAGGACAGAGCTGGAGATTTTCAAATTCTCGCTTCAGGTTCTAGTTTTGCTTCGGCACAGGAGGTCAGGGCACACAGGGCACAGTGCAGGGCAGGCATCCAAGTGTTTTATCCTGGCACCCACCTCAGGGTCCCCAGTTTTAACCCTTTTTTGCCTGGCTGCTCCTACCCAGCTGACCACCCGCCCTGTCATTACTGCTATGTCTTAGACTGAGTTCCAGCGTAAAGATTACATCACCTTGTTTTTTTGGCGGGAGTGTTTTGTATGCTTCCTTTAGACGTATGCTGTGTGATGCACTGCCATGATAAAGCCTTCCTCTCCCCTAGAAGTACGATTCAAGTTGGTTTGTAAGTGCTCAGATAAATTTAGTCCCAATTCCTTTTCATTCAAGTTTGACTAAAGCTTTCAGCTTTCCAAGCCAGTAACTCCAACACAGGTTCTCCAAAATCTCTACCACTCTTAAAAATTAATTATCTCCTTATAAATAATTATCGGACATCCTACGAGAATGGGCAAAGGACTACATGAGTCATCTATGCTGAAAAGGAAATCGCACACTTCAAATGATAAATACCAATTTAAACTTGGGTAGTTTTTGCATGGTAAGCCTCAGGAGATGAAGAATTACAGAAGCAGAAGTCCAAGCCAGGTGATTTCCTCAACGGAAGAAGACAGCACTTCCAGGACTCCCTTCAGCCTGGGCGGGAAAGGTCACATCAGGCGCTTCTGATCACCTCTTGGGTGGAAACTTCAGGAGACAATACCTTGGGTTTCTAGATCTCACTTCAAACTTGCATTAGCTTCTGAGGGCACACCACACCCTCAGGCGGCCTGGCTTGCTGCAACCCAAAGCTAAGAGTGCAATGAGGTAGAATCTGAAGCTTAGAGCAGAGCTGGCCTCTCTTCGATGCGACCCTGCTGCCTCTGCTTCCCCCAGTGTGTTTGCTTTAGAACTTGCTCCCACAGCCCGTGTGTGGGGTGGGGGTGTGTGTGGGGGTGTGTGTGTGGATGTGTAGGCTAGTTTTGTGTGAACGTGACACAAGTTGGAGACATTTTGAGGGAGAGAACACTGGCTGAGAACGTGCCCCCACCAGACCGGCCTGTGGGGGACTTTCTTGATGACTGATGTGGGAGCCCCAGCTCACTGTGGGTGGCACCGCCCCTGGCTGGCGGCCCTGAGCCCACCTTTGTGTTGGTTCTGAGAACTGAACTCAGGTTATCATGTCTGCATGACCAGCACTTTCCCGCCCACCACGCCCTGCCGCCATCTCACTGTCCTAAAATTTTATTTTTGAAAAGAAAAGTAAATAAGGTTTTCTTCCTTAACTTTTCTGTACTATACATGCTACATTTCCTTCTAAAGGAAGAGGGTCTGAGTGAGGTGGCACACACCTTTAATCCTAAGCACTCAGGAGGGAAGGGTAGGAGACTCACTGAGAGTCAAGGCTAACTTGGTTTACATAGCAAATTCCTGGACAGCCTGGGCCTCATAGAGAGAAGTGTCACAGACAAACAGACAAACAAACAAACAAACAAACAAACAAACAACGATGGGAGGGAGAGAAGAGACAGAGACAAACACTGAAGTGATTCCTGGTGATTCTCCCGGGCACAGCCACGCAGCCCCTCAGCCTGCCTGGCACAGCTGCTGAGACCCTGCCCTGGCACCTCTCATTCAGTGAGCACACACGAGTCTGTCTCTCTTGGTTCCCCTTGATTTCCACGCTCCCTCACGGCCAGCTGCCACTGTGTCCTCTTGGTAACTTCCACACTGGTTCCCATGGACACCCTCCATCTCTGAAAGTCAGGGATCAGAGCAGATGGCTGCCTGCACGGTGTGGGGCCACACTGTAGGGTCTCTGAATTATCCAGCGTTCTGATTCTTCTGTCTATCCCCTCCCAACACACACACACTCACTCTTGTTTACACACATACATATACTTTCTCAAATATATACACGCACATACAATACATACACATATATACACTTGCATACAAATACATACATTTATACACACAAACACTCATATCCATACATACACATATACACACATACATACACTTACACACACATACACACACTCACATACATATTCCATACACACACTCACACACATATACATAGGTACATACACTTACACGAACATACTCTCCCCCCCCCCCCACGCCACACAAACCCACACACACACTCACACAATCATGCTTGATTCTGGCTTTCACAGGGAGCTGATGATGTTCCAAACACTTGTGCAGCAAGCGTTGTCTGTGTGACAGTGGACTGTGTGCTGCACTCAGGAGGAGACGAGACTCTCCCACGATGGTTTGTGGAGCTCACTTTTCCTGACCGCTTTCACAAATGGCTGCTTGAACCAAGCCCTTTCTGAGGCAGTGTAGACTGTGGATGTGTGTAAAGGAATGTGAAGAAGATTTGATTTTGGTTCTGTCCTAGTGTTTTTTACTGCTGTGATAAGGCACCATGACCAAGGCTGCCCATCAAAGGAATGGTTTATTTGGGGCTCACTGTGTCAGAGAGTTGGAGTCCATCACCGTCGTGGTGTCGAGTGTGGCAGCAGATGCAGGCGCGGGTGGTGCTGAGGCAGCAGCCGAGAGCTTACATCTCAATCTACAAGCACGAGGCTGAGAGAGCGCAACTGGGTGTGGGCTTTTTTCTTTTCCTTTTTTCACTGGATGGCTCTGGCTGTCCTGAAACTCACTCTATAGGTCAGGCTGGTCTTCAGCTCAGGAATCTGCCTGTGTCTACCTCCTGATTGCTGGGATTGAAGGCATGCGCCACTACAACTGGCAAACATTTTATTTATTTATCTCACTTGTATGAGTGTTTTGACTACACACATGTCTTTGCACCATGTGTGTGCCTGTGGAGGCCAGAAGAGGGTAGCATTTCTCCTGGAACTGGAGTTATAAATAGTTGTGAACTACCGTGTGGGTGCTGGAAATTGAACTCCGGACTTCTGGAAGAGCAGTTAATGCTCTTAAATGCTAAGCCATCTCTCCAGCCCCCTGGTTTTTGAAACCTCAAAGCTCACTCTCAGGGACACACCTCCTTCATCAAGGCCACACCACCTCATCCTTCCCAAACATTTCCACCAACTGGAAACCAAGTATTCAAACATACAAGCCCATGCAGTATCCTCATTCAAAACACCACTGGCTCCTAACGGAGTATTAGCGTGTTAGAGGCTTGGAATCCCTTTACGAAGGCCACACAATAAATAGTAAACGGGAAGGCTTGGGTTCAAGCTGGTGTTTTCTGAGCCTAAGGCATTTCGTTGGTCTTTGACCATGGCTACCAGATCAGTATACAATTGCAGTACTCGCCCCTAATCCATGGGGATATACCCCAAGATTCCCAGAGTGTGCCAGAAACTGTGGGTAGATGCCCACCATCTAAATGTGGTGTGCATGTACCCATGATAAGCTTTAATTTTAAAGCAGGCCTGGTAAGAGAGCAACAACAATAACTATTAATCAAATAAAGCAAGCACAGTGTAATGTAATTAAACTGCCAGCATCACTACCCTTCTTCTCTAAGTCTTCAAAAAGTAAAATAAGGCTCTGTGATATCTGACAGTCAGTCTGCAGGCCACTACTTCCCAGAGACTAACGGGAGGATAGCATACACAGCCTGGAAATGCTGGGCAAAGAGATGACTCACACCCCAAGTGAGACAGAGAAAGACAGTATGAGACTTCATCATATTACTTAAAATGAAATCTCATTTTAAATGTATGTAATTTATTTCTAGAATTTTCTGTTTAATGATTTTGGACCAACACTGACTACAAGTAACTGAAACCATGGAAAATAAAACCATGGAGAGAGAAGGACTATGTACTAAGTTCCTTGTGATCCTTACTTTTTCTTCAGAACTTTCTTCTTTTCTTTTCATAGTGCCAATCTTAAAGATGTTTGTTATTTGAAACTATTCATGCTTCTGCTGATTTGTCCTTTTTGACTCCAAGACAACAGTCAGGACCCATCACTACCACCAACACCACCATCACCAACAACACAACAGCATCATTCACTATCACCATCACTACCTCCATCATCACCACCACGACCAACATCATCATCACCATCACCACCGCTATCATCACCAACAACACTGTCATCTGCATCACCACTAATTCCACCATCATCAGGACCACCAATACCATCCTCACCACTACCTCAAACATCATCATCACCAACAACAGCGTCATCATCATTACTACCGCCAACAGTATCTCGCCATCACCAACACCATCATCACAAACCACTGTCAGCACCATCACCACCACCATCACCAACAACACTGTCATCTCTATCAGCACCATCACCACCACCACCAGCAACACCATCATCACATCACCATATTTCGCCTGCTTTTTGGAGCAGTCATTGGCAGATTCAGCTGGGACATTCAGTTTGGATCTCAGCCATATCCTCAAAGCCTAACTTGGTGCCTCATTCACAGGAAAAGTTGAATTGAACAAGTGACTACAGTAACAGTCTCTACGTGCTTGAAGTCCTGCATCCAAACAGAGGTGGAGCATGATTAATGAGATTTATTTATTCTGGACAGGGGAAGCTCCCATGTGCTACAAGTTCCCCAGAGAGTGGTCCTGTCATATAGATTCTTGTTTTGTTCTTGGTCTTCTTGGAGGGTGGGAAGGGTTGGTTTTTCTAAGAAAAGATTTCATTATATTAGTTCTGGCTTGCCAGGAACTATGTAACCCAGTTGTTCAGAAATGTTCTGCCTCAGCCTTATGAGTTCTGGGATTACTGGCATTTGCCACCATTGCTGTCAGTCTTCTTAGTTTCTTAAGATAGGGTCTCACCTGGCTGGGACGGGCCTGGCTGGGATGGACTTGGCTGGAGTTTACAGTGATGATGTACATGGACGGGATGGACCTGCTTGGGGTGTACCTGGCTTAACAATTTTTTAAAAATAGTACCAGAGTTTGAACCCAGGATCATGTACATACTAGATTAGATCAGCACTCTAACCACTGAGCTGCAGCCCCAGTTAGATCAAACTCCTAGTTGGGACCACAGAGCCTCTTGCTAACTCCAAGTCTGCTTTAGGCCAATTCTAGAACTTCTGGGAGGAAGTGTTCTTCTCCTGGTGCAGTGCAGAAGCTGAATTCGAGGCAGACCAGTTGCTTCCTGAACGTAGCTTAACTCCACTTACTCTCTGTTGATTCACTTTAAAAACCTTGGTCCAGGGAGGAAACAGCAGCTGGAGACTAACACTGTACCTTTCTCCCTCAGTCGCTGGGAGAGGTGGCGTGGTTACTGCTACATATGAAGACAAAGAGTCCCTTCTGTGCTTCAGTCTCCCACAGCTTTTCAGCTGTAAGCAACAGGGCAGTGACTGTGTCACTTGGGAAGACTAAGTGACGCTCCTGGAGGGGCACAGTCGCCCCGCATTCTCAGGCACTCGTTCAGGCTGAGCATGGGTAGCAATGGTAAACTGCACAGCCAAGGGGCCAAACACAAGTTGTGTTCAGCCACAAGCCAGGAATGTGTTTTGGGTTAGTTTTGTGGAACTGGGCCAGAACTAGGGGCTTTCACATGCTAGATGAGTGCTCTAGCACGGAGTTGTAGTCCCATCCCTAAGGATGGTTTTGTAGATGAATATTTGATACGGGTCTGATGAAAGAGCACACTAGTTTTGACCCTCATTCAGGCAGCGTTATTTTCCTAAATACCTTTTCCTTTTCTTTCCTTTGTTGTTGCTGTCTATTTCTTTGCTTGTTTGTTTTTATTTGTTTTGTTTTTCCAAGACAAGGTTTTTCTGTGTGGCCTTGAATTTACAGAGATTCATCCGCCTCTGCCTGGGATTAAAGGCATGTGCCACCACCACTTTCTTTCTTTTCTCTTTTCTTTTCTTTTTTCTTTTGACAGTCTCAGCTTTGGCTGGCCTGGCACACATGGAACTGGAACCACTGATGGTTGTAAACCACCATGTGGGTGCCAGGAATCGAACCCAGAGCCTCTGCAAGAGCTAGTGCTCATAGCTACTGAGCATTAATCACTCTGTCCCCTAAACAGACTTTCTTTTACTGCCCTGCTGAATCATGAGATAGATGCCAAATCTCTAGAAAGCTCCCCGGGTCTCCTGGGCTCTGGGGGACATGAAGGGATAAAGGTGTCAGAGGAGAGTAAATGGGTGTTTAGCTGGGATATTTGCAGTCCGGGAGGGACCTTCTTTCCGGATTGTGTGCAGTTCATTTGCTTTGGCTGCAGATGAAGCCTGAACTCTGATGAGTTGGGAAGAGTATGGAGAGCAGTGGGCATGGGAAGGATACGAGAGTGGGAAGAGAAGACATCAAATGCATTATTCATGTATGAAAATATATTATGTCTCATCAATATATGCTAATGATTATTTAAAAATCAGACTTGAGATGCCAGGCGTGGTGTACACCTTTAATCCCAGCACTCGGGAGGCAGGGGCAGGCAAGCCTGAGTCTGAGGCCAGCCTGGTCTACAGAGTGAGTTCCGGGACAGCCAGGGCCAGACAGGAAAATCCTGTCTTGAAAAACCAAAAGAGAAAAAAAAAATTCAGACTTCAGTAAAAATTAGAACATAAGAGATTTTCTGATCAGAAAAATAGCTCTAAATCCATTTTCAGAGAAATTCAGGCCCGTAGCAATCATTCATTTCTAATTGCTGTCCTTAAGAGTTCGTATTTCTTGCTTTCGGTATGCAGTGTTTTCATGAATACAGAGTGGCAAGAGCCTCATCTCCCCCTTTTGATTTATTTTTGCAGGGACACAGTAGAAACCAGTGCCTCAGAGAGCAGATGGACTACATACACCCACGGAAGAGCTAATCAAAGCATTCTATGGTGCTTTCCCGAGAAACCCAAGAACTTGGTCAAACAGAAAAGTAAATAGCCAAGTGGCGCTCAACCCCAGATAACAGCGGTGAGGACGGAGCCTACTGATCGTTCATTACAGGCTGCACACTGTGTTAAGTACTGTCCACATCGCCTGTCCACTTGTTTAATCGTCTAGCTGCAGGCTGGCCAGATGGCTTAGCCCTTCAAGTCCCAGCACTCATGATAGATGGTTCCCAACCTCCTATAATTCCAGTGCCAGGAGATCGGATGGCTTTTTTTGTCCTCCATGGACTTTTGAACTCACACATGCAAAGACACCCACCCCTGCCCCCACACACATTTAGTCACATAATTAAAGAATAAAAAATTAAAATAAAAAAAAAATCTAGCTGCAAGCAGGGCATGGGGACTCCTGCCTGTGATTCCAGCACTTGGGAGGGCTGAGAGTTTGGGGCCAACCTTGACTACACAGCAAGACCCTGCCTCAAAAATAATCGAAAAACAATCCACAAAGTGCCAAGCTAGGTCCTGAGAGGGCAATGCTGAGAGAGGCACAGATTTAATGGAATGTTAGGTCTCGCAACAGCTTACAAGGTGGGTGTCACCGAATCTGTTCGACCAGTGAAGAGGTGAAGTCACAGTGGAACTCAAAGCCCCCAACAAAGCTGGACGTCTGGGAGGAACTGAACGTACAGGTAAGCACTGTGCTCCCTCTGGCCCGTTCCCTCCCACGTGGAGCTAGCCTCTGTGCCCTGACTCCACACAGGCACAGCGCATCTGGCTCTCCTCCGTATTCCCACACGCTCCTGCTACTGACCGCTGCCACGGCGAGTGTCTCTCTCTCTCTCTCTCTCTCTCTCTCTCTCTCACCAGACCAGGTGATCCCACAGACAGGCATCTGTGAAACTCACTTCTGCACTGCCAAGCCTAGTGAGTGCCTCATGCGAGAAGTCACCAGTGTTTCCTGAATGAATAAATGAAGGACTTCCTTCTTAACCTACTCTGTTTCACACTCTCAAAACAAGAGCAAAAGCAGCCAGCATGGGCTGTGTCCATGCACTGTGCAGCCATTTCCCCCTCCATGGTCATCACGACCCTGTGAGGTCACCGCTGTGTGACTGTCCCCCATCGAACTGATCTTTCCAAGGCCACACAGACTTTAAGTTAAAGTGCAGGGCTCAAACTCAAAATACTAGGATCCCTCTCTGGTGTAAACAACCCTTCCCTCCTCCAGGCTTCCAACAGAATCACCCAGCCCCACGGGGCCCCTGTAGGCCTCTGACCCCTGATTGTCACCTTCATCGTGGCCTGCCTGTGACTCAGATGTGTGATTTTCATGTTCGCTCCCTCATGACAGCAGTCCCTGCAAACAGGAGCATGCACTTGTCACTGGGAACAGGGAGGCCTGGTGTACCAGCCTTTCATGCTTTTAAGATGCTGCACTGAACTTGAAATAAAACTATTAATCCCCCTGCATTATTATTATGGAATTAAGACCAAATAAATCCAACCTAATTCCCTGCTTTTGCAGTATAAGCCTCTTTTGCAACAGACTAAAAGCCCCACAGGGCAGGAAGGATTTAGAAAGAAGATGGAGGAGGCTCAGAGGAAACACTGTGAGTGAAATTGCACATTAGCTAAGTGTGGGGCTCGTGACTCGGCTCAGGAGGGATCTGGCCAGAGCACCTGCTGGAATCCCTGTGATTTCTATGTGCAAACAGGGCTGAGCACTCCCAGGGAGGAGCATCAGGCATAGGAGCAAGAAGCAGAAAGGCTGGGTGTACAAGCTAGGCCTGATCCTGGAAAGCTCTCACCTCAAGCCAAAGTGTTTGCTGGGTCTCACGGTGGAGGGAGAGGAGTCCACGGAGAGCCTGGGGCAAGGGGTGGGGAGATGCCCCTCACCCCACCCCAACACACAAAGTGATGGGGGTGATTGTATGTGTTTAGGGACCAGCAGAGGTTAAGTGAGAGAGGCAGCAGCCCTTTCGAGGACAGCGTGATGAGCTGGAGGGCTGGAGACACAAGGGGTGAGCTAGAGCCGCACAAGCCAGACAGGGATATGCTGAGGACGAGAGTGATTCTGGGCCTGTCTGGCCATCGACTGGCGAGACCTCAGGCCCCACCCTTCCCTAACTCTGCATCCTTACATGGTGATGCTGTTAGCCTGGCTAAGTCAGGAGACAGGCAAGTGGACCTCTGTGGGTTAGAGGCCAGCCTGGTCTACATAGCAAGTTCAAGGCCAACCAGGGCTACATAGATTTACCTTAATAGATGGTTGAAAAGCCTAACTAGAATGTGGGAAGACAACTGCCACTGAGCCAGTAAGGTACATGTGGCACAAGCGTGAGGGCTCGACTTCAGTGTCCAGCAAGCACATGGCAGCTGGGCATTCGGAGGAGGCAGAGGCAGGGGGCTTCTCAGGGCTTCGCGGCAAGGCGTGCCAACCTGGTCAGCAAGCCCCGGGTCCTCACCAAGAGTGTGGTGTTCAAAGTGGGCATGTGGTACATGCATGTGCACACGCTAATTAAAGAAAGGTAGAGAGTAAGCCCTCAGCCAGGACAGCTGAAGCGCAGCACTGCTCTGACCCTCCAGCGCTCTCTTGACTTCAGCTCTGCCGCCGTCCCTCCTGATTGATCATGGTGAGGTAATTGCAAGCGAGCCTCAAAAGGTAGGAAGGAGGCTTGAGAACATGCACTCGAGGAAATGTCACCACGTGACCATGTGAGCCACCTTTCTGAAGTCACTGTAGGAAATGGACAGTGACCACAGGGCACAGCATGGTGAAGGAAGCAGTGTTTCCCTGGCTCTTGAGGGTTTTGTGGCTTGAGGTCTGGGCACAGTTTCTCACCCCACTGTAGGCATGACCCTGCAAAAGCCTTTCATTCATGTGCAAATAATTGCACATCGATGTGGAATAAGCGGGGAAAACCATTATTTAGTGCACATTATTCAATGTATTTTGCCAATGAGAGAGAAGCTTGAGGCAGAGACAGTCGGTGAGAGGCCTTGCTCTCCTCTCGGGTAGGGAAGGTGAGCATGGAAAGCTCTTCTCCTTGCTGGGAGGTCAGCGTGTGCTGAACTCTGTGTCGGTGGTCTCTTCCCTTTTCTCCTCTCTCCCACCCAGATTAGCATTTCTAGGGCTGTTTCTCACCAACAGCCTGGCGTTCTACTCTGTCTTCTGCTCTGCCCTGAGCATCAGACTAGATCTTCATTTAGTTTATTTACTGTATTTTGATTAAAAAAAATAACCTAAACCAGGCGTGGTGGCACACACCTTTAATCCCAGCACTCAGGAGACAGAGGCAGGCGATTGCTGTGAGTTTGAGGCCAGCCAGGTCTACAAAGTGAGTCCAGGACAGCCAAGGCTACACAGAGAAACCCTGTCTCAAAAAACAAACAACAAAATATACTTGGAACAAAGTCTATACGTCTTGATGGTTGGCTCATGTGGACTAACACTCAGGTAAACATACAGAGGACATGTAACATTTCCATCACCTCAGAAGGTTCCTTGGGCTCCTTCTCAGCCAATTAGCCCCCCGCCCCCACCACCAAAAGCACCACGACTCCAACCACTCTCAGCTATCCCTGCTTGGTTTTGAACTTCATATAAAAGGGGTCAGGTCATGTGGTAAATGCAGGTGCATTTTTTCCCCTCACCATTATGCCTGTGATCTACCTATATTATTATGTGTCATAGTAATTTGGTCTTTTTCATTGCCATGGTTTTCAGTAGGGAATATATTCCTGCCCCAACAGGGTTTTATGGAGATATTTTCATTTCAGGGAAGGATAGGAAATGCCACTGGCATGATGTGGGGAGAGGCTGTGGGGAGAGGCCAAAGATGTCTCAAAATAGCCTACAATTTCATAAAAGGGAATTGTCCAGATGAAAAATGTCTAAAGGCTGAGATGGAAAATCCATGTGCATCAGTCTTCTATAGCAGTCACAGCTATCAGAATGGAACGGTCAGAAAAATACACAAAGTTGGGAAGCTGAGATAGAAAAGAAGACCACAAGCCCAAGCCTTCTTCAGTGAGTTCCAGGCCAACTGGGGTAACTTCGTGAGATACAGTCTTGAAAAATATCACTGATGATTTAGCTCAATAGTGGAGTGCTTGCCTGGTAAGTACAAGGCCCTAGGTACACCCCAGGGGTGGGAGGAAAAGTAGGAAGAGAGAGAGAAGAACCCACACAAACTGATTACGGAAGGTCTGCTGCTCAATCATCTATAACAGGTCTCATTGGGGACTGGGCGGAGCAGGACACACTTCCTCCTCTCCCAGCTTGGAGGACTGCTTGTTTCCTTGACACCCAGACTCTTCTTCCACAGCCAAGACTGTGACCCTGCATCACCCTAACGCTGACAGCTGTCTTCCTACACTTAATGTGCTCACATTCAGCTCCCTGGGTGACCCAGGCTGTTCTCTCCATCTCAAGCTCCAGCTACACAGTCCCCCTTGCCTTACTCTCTATCCACAAGGGTTGGAACAGGGGTTTCGTAAAGGGAAGTGTCACCCTCCCCTCCACAGCCTGCTATAATCACTGTACCCCCACTGTACCCCTTCCCATCACTTGGCACATACTTACACTGTGCTCATTTCTCAAGACAGATGCTTTTTGCATTCTTGCACACATCTCCTGTGTTCACTGTTAGGTGTGTTCTCAAGGAAGGAGTTGCTGAGTCATAGGGTAAACAAAAGGATTCTATAAAGTGATTATACCAGCAGCATTTCCGTTTTCATCTCCCACTGAGAATCTCTTTGTCAACCTGAACACATTGCCAATTCAATTTGTCCAAACTGCATTGCTTGCCTCTGAATGGCATACAGAGCAGGCAACGAGGGAATGCCCTAGATGCTCTGCCCTCCCTTTCTGTTTCTGTCACTGGTATTTTATCCTGTGCCATCAACACGTTTGCACCCTTCCTGGCTGAAGGTCTTATCATCTCTCACCTAGACAGAGGCTTTTCCCCTTTACCCTGATGGTCCCAGACTATTCCTGCCAGTCTGTCCTTCCCACTGCTGCCAAAGTCGCCTTCCCTAAAATTCCCGCCTGAGCCTGACCTCCACTTTGTTTATAGGATGAAGGAGCTGGCCGGAGCCTGCCGGGTCCCTTCTTGAGAACTGTCTATCTCTTAGTACTCACTGAAATCGACCTTCCTCACTTAGTGTCCGCTTAGATCTTGCAAGCCTCAGTAAGCCAGCCAGGTTCCCCACCTAGCGCTTTCAGGATAACATTCCAGCATAGTAGAACTGACTCAGTTGTCTATGCCCTGCCTGATCCTGCACTAGTCATTGCTCAGCACATGTGTTTGGGCCTAAAAACACAAGCTCTTGCATTCAAGGGTCACGTCATCATCCCAGGACTTAGTTCAGGGCCCAACATAGGTAGACACTGGTGTTTGGTGGCTTGAGACCACGTTGAAAACACAGTGTTAATGTGACCTGGGAGGAGGAGTACCAAGTGGAGGGAAAGGCATACACAGAGCCTGAGCTTTCTGGAGATCCAAGGACACACCAGGCATGACAGGTTGTAGGTGCTGTCCTGGAAGTAACAGGTCTATTTCTGCAGGGCTGAAATACAGGCCGTCAGAGTGGTGTAAGGCTTCTAGGCTTCTGACGGGCACACAGGGGGCCTCAGCTAGCTTCTCAGGCAACGTCTTGGGATCTTTTGGTTTGCAGGTTCATGCCCATCCTGGTATTCACCCCATTTACCAGAAGCTAGCTGGTATAAGCCGTGAGGGCAATGCTTTTATAGAGTGGCCCCTTAACCCTAACGGACATTTGCTGGATTGTTCCCATGTTGTGTGGGGGACACTGAGTGATTCTTTATTCCAAGCTTGACTGAGTTTTAGTGTGTGTTCGGGTGATTCTCTAGAAGAGCAACCAAGAATTGCCTGTGCAGGTTCTCTTTTGTGGGGGGGTCTTGGTATTGTACTCCTGAGATTGACATGTACAAGACTGAATAATGACCTAACCAAATGTCCAGCACACAGTAGGGCCTCATCAGAAGTTCCTAAGTAGGCATGAAGTGTAATCTGGCTAACCCCTACATCTTTTTAGAAAAGGAAGAATAAAATGAGAATAAAGGTTACTGAAAAGGATTATGTTCGATGGAACCAAAGTGTCATTCTTTGGAAAGACAAAGAAGGAAAATTAACATTAACAAGACTGGCCTTGAAAAAAAGAGAAGACACAGATTAATACCAGGCATGAAAAAGATACAGCTAAAGGTAAATAGATATATTTAAAAATTCACAAGAACGCTATTACCAAGTTTATGTCAATAACACTTAAAATTAGAAACCAGAAAATACCAACATCAATTGCTGGAACTGGCTCAAGAGGAAATAAAAAACCTGAATAAATGAGTCACAGTGAAGATATCTAAGTGGTAGTAAAACAAATTCATGAAAAAGAGCAGGCTCAGCATAGGAAAATTTTATCAGCTATTCAAGGAGCAGCCCTTCTTAACCAACTTGTTCCAAACAATTTAAAAGTAGGAAGTCCGTTCATCTACTTTTATAACCTCTATCCCAATATTATTTGAGTACAGTATGAAAAAATTGAAAATAGCACACCAATTTCACTTACAAATATGCATGCCAACAATTTAGGTTAAAAACAGCAAGTCAAGTTCAGCATAATGAAAATATTTTTCTTATATAAGCAAGGGTTATCCCAGGACAAACAATATGGTTTAGCAAAAGGAAGGAATCTACTAACATTGGAAAGAAAAACCAGGCATCAGTTGATATAGAAAAATTATTAACTTAAATTATAAAAATTAAAAACTTCTAGTAAAGTAGGAGGGTGAGAAGTTTCCTAACCTTTTCTCTGAAAACAAGAGCACACATCATCCTTAAAGATAAAACAGCAGACACACTCCTGTGTCCCCAGGCAGACTTCTATTGTCACACATACCACTCAAAGCAACACTGAATATTCTAATCGGTGCAAAACACAACACAAACAAGACACAGGCCTATTGGAACCCTATCAACAGATTACCACTTATTGGAAATACATAATCACCCCCTCAACAAAGCTAATTACAGTGTGGTAAGGTTCCCAAACACAAGATTTTAGGTTTATTTTTATGTGTATATGTGTGTCTGTGAACATGTGTGTGAGTACCAAGAGAAGCCAGAAGAGGGTAGCAGATCCCCTGGATCTTCAACTACAGGTACTTAGGAATTGCCTAATGTGAGTGAGTGCTGGGAACTCAGGGCCACTGCAAGAACAGCAACTGCTCTTAATTGCTTGCTGAGCCATCTCTCCAGCCTATGTGATTTGATCCCTAACTCATTCTATACATGAAGATAAAAATCCAGTGAGTTTACTACAGACTAAACTGTAAAAAGCTAATAAAAAACTAAAAAACAAAACAAAACAACAAAAAACCCTATGTGTATGATTATAGATCTATATAAGATCTTATTGAGAAAATTGCATAAGTGAAGGATGTAACAGACTTGAGTAAAACGCACGTTTAGTGTGTTTGCCAAAGAAAGCCTTAAGTCCTACTGAGCAACAAGAATAGACTTTGGGGATCCGCTTTAACCTTGCCAAATAGGATGTCTGAGGACATGGCCCAAGGCCTGGAGCTTGGCAAGTTCTCCAGGAGGCTCTTCCACATCCTGAAGCTTGAGATCCCTGACTTAGGAAGACGTGGTAACCTGGGCTGGCCACAGACTCACCGAGAATTTTAGAATGTTCACATGTCTGGGCCACACCCTAGATGTACTACGTCAGAATTTCTGGTCGGACATCTATACATCAGCATTAAAAAAAAAGTGTGTATACCCATTTGTGTGTGTGTGCAAATCTGTACACACGTGTATATGCATGTGGAGACCTAAGGTTGATGTCAGGTGTCTTCTTTGGTCATGTTCCACATTACTTTTTTGACACAAGAACTCTCAGGAACCTAGAACTTTCTGGTTCACCGAGGCTAACTGCACATTCAGCTCCGGGGATGCTGCTGTTTGCTCCAGAGCTGGGATGACAGAGACGCGTTGCCCTGCCTGACACTGTGTGCATTCTGGGGATCCGGGCTCAGGCGCTCATGCTTACTCAGCATCACATTAGTAACTGAGCCCTCTCTCCAGGCCCTGCACCAGCACTTTTGAGACTGTGCTATGCATCGAGGTTGAGGCACCTTTCCCTAGGTGAGGAGAGGCCTATGGGTCTCACCGTCTTCGGTGGGTGAGCGTTTCCTTCCAGTGTAACCAGGCAGAGTTCAGCTTTTATTCTAGGATTAAAGCTTACTCACTGGTACCCCCAGCACACTGGCTGGCACACAGCTGGGTCTGGTGGTCATTTTATGCTCTAAGTTCAACTATATGAAAATGAAGGAAATTTATCAGAATATAGGTGAACAAACATTTTGATAGGCCCTAAAAGTCCCATGTGATCAGCAAATCCATAACAGCATCAGGCTATGAAACACAAACACAACAAAACCAAGGCCTTCACCTGAGCACTCATGAGCTGGGGAGAGGTGGGCAAGTACATTGGACAAGGAAGCGAAAACAAAGGAATTCAGATAGAGCATTGCAATGGAAAGGAAGGAATAATTCGGAAAGGCAGGACTGAGGAAGGTGCTGAATAGTTGGGATCTGAGGTTGTCTTGAGGTGTTGTTAGGACTTGGGCAGAAGAAAATGAGGGAAGTTGGGGCATTGGGCTTAAGCCAAGCCAGACCCGCCTTCATGCAAGGCTGGAAGGCAGACACCAAAGGGACTTGCGCTTTCTGGCTTCCTGTTATTGCCTTCATGTTTTTTTTAAGCATTTGCCTCTGGTTTGCTAATCTCACTTCCCAGAGTGTCTGCTGATCTCCTCTATGAACAGTCTGTCATTAGTGCTGCTACAGGGGGCACCTGCGACCACATCCATCCCTATTAGCTGACAGCCGGGGCAATGGGGTTGACTGGGAGGGGAATTTTAATCTCCTCCTTATGACTCATCTATTTCCTAATTGAGGATGCTGGGTCGAATGTCACAAATGGCTTCCCAATAAAATCTACCTTTAAGACATGGTTCTCGATTTTATAGTATTATCTATGTAAAAAGAATATATTAAGATTTTATCAACATCATGATTATGAATGACAAAGATACCTCGGATATCACACATCCCAGGTCAGTGTGATGGGCTATGAATCAGATGACCTGCTGGAAAGGGCAATTTCTCAAAACCAGAGGAGCCCAGGATAGCTGATATTATTCACTGACAGCAAATTAGCATATATATGATTCTGCGTATCAAATGCACATTATATTACAGACCAGTATACAATGATGAGGAGTCAGATGTCTCTTTCTCTCTGTTAAAGCAAACTGCTCACACTGCCGCAATGTGATGGATGTCACTTATAAAGCCCACGAGAGAGACCAGCCCCCATGGTGTAAACACACCATGATTTATGGAGAGTGGCAGAAGAAAGGGTCTTAGAAATCAAATTGCCATTGATGTGGAGCCAAATTTGGTTTCTATGGTGACATTAGGCCCTTTTATAGTGGACATGGGACATTCTTGAATTAAGGAGCTATCCAGAATCACAGCAAGGAAAAGAATGTCAGACAATAGGGAAGGAAAAAAAAAAATCAACGTTCCAGAGACACCTATTCATCCCAGACATTTTTTCTCGACAGCATGTTTCTGCTAATTTAGAGAATATATTACTTCTTCACAGCTACTTTCACCCAAAGACCATTTCTCTGGAACTGATTAATGTTTCTTTTGGAACAACAACAGCAACAAAGTAAGTTTCACAACAAATTTGTCATAAATTCAAATTGTTCACTAAAGAAATGTCTGTCTTTTAGCAAGACACATTTTCTTAGTGTTTTAAAATACAGCAAAAGGGCACTGATGGCCACAAAATCAAATATATGTATTTTACAGAAAAAGTAATTGAAAAAAATCAAGAAGTTCAAAGATTGTTTGTAATAGGTTGATAGAATTCTGAGAGTAGATAAAAGCGATCATTTTCACTGGCTTCAAGAGAATCGTGTCCCCTACTCAAGTCTATCCAGTGTTCCAGTACTGGGAAATGTGAAGCTGGTGTGCATACCTATCACAGGTAAGATTTTCTTTCTGGAGAGATTGCCATATGGAACAAAGGCCCCAGACCAACACTTGTGGTGAGCTGCATCTGAGGGGCAAGCTCATTTTCCAGCCGTTTGGCCCATCTTCCGCAAACAGAACGACCCAGCCAGCTTAGAAACAAACTGTACATGGTCACCTACGGCAGTGTGGGAACCCTGGCTCTCTGAGTTGAACTGGCAAGATCTCTATGAAGGTGAGAAGGAGATAGATGCTGCTGCCAGGGTCCCACCCACCAGGGCCTGGCCGAATGGCAGTAGGAAGGCAAAAGGGGCAGCAGGAACCTGATGCCAGGCCATCCACTGAGGTCCGTAACCTCTCAGATAAATGAACTTGGGCTTGTGAGCATGCGTGCCATGGGAGAACCAGAAAGGTATATTTTGGTTTGTGTGTAGGGGGCTTAATGCCGCTTCTTGATTCTTTCCTTCTCTCCTTTGGTCCTCCATTGCTAGTGTAAACGTTACTGTGAAAATCCCACTTCCCTGTGTCTGTCCAAGGGAAAGGAGTATCATCCTTGCTTGACCCTTTGAAAGGCAGCGATACTTCTGGGAGACCAGCAGGGTTGGGACACCAGTTAACCCAGAGCCAGGTACCTAGTGGGAGGCAGAATGCATGAAGGCTTGGAATTCTGAGGCAGGGGTCTGGTTTTGCCTTAACAAGATACTCTATGTACGTCCGTCTTCCTGCCGAGTTGTGAAGGTGTGCTTGTCATGTCCACCGAAGAGGCCTCATACAGCGTTGGCAGAAGACACTAACTCTGTAGCCCTTCCTTCCACGCTTGTAGTAAAAAACATTTAACTGACATGGCACCAATGAAAGAGCCCAGGAGCCACACCTGCCCGACGCTAGCTCAATCACTCATCACACACATCTGCTCCTTCAGAACCCCAAGGCCAGTGTCACGTGTTCAACTCAACCAGGATCTGTCAGCTAATCAATGCTGGTTGAAACATAAAGAAAGGCCCTAAAGCTGAACCTTCAGACATATGCATTGGATGGACGAGGGATGAGAAAGTAGGCTGGAAGGCCCAGGCTGCAGCAGAGTGAACTGCATGTAGAAACTGGTGGGTGGGGCAGGGATGAAGATGGAGGCTGCTTTCAGGCTTGAAAGCATTCATTCACCGTGTGCCGGAGAGGATAAGAAATGCACACACTGGACAGAGGGAGAGAGGGGCTGCCTCGATAGGCAAGAGGGCTGGGGAAATCCAGGAAGCAGAAACAGGCATCATGTAGATTATAATGGAACAAAACCCACCTCCTGAGCCACCTCTCCCAACCCTCCCAACAGCTGGCGCAATGTTTGGCATTTGGGCAATAGTCAAAACGGTACAGAGTATGTCGGTTTAAATCAGTACTTGGGTGGACAACTGTTATTGATTGCGCCTTACAGATAAGAACTTGAGGCCCAGGAAGGTGAAGTTGAGTCATTGGTAAGGATCACGTTGAGGAATGTAGAAAAGGGTGTGGTGCTTGAGTGTCGGCCAGAGACTGGGAGAGGACTCCCATGAGAGGATGAAAGGGACTTGGGAGGAAAAGGGGTCGTATGGAAAGAACTGGGAAGTGAATGGGGGGGGGCAGTGGAGCCAACTGGGGGGGCAGTATCTAGTATCCAGGTGAATGGGGGGGGCAGGAGGAAAATGCCCCTTAGCTGGGAGGAAACTGACAGGGTCTCTGTGGGGCAGGCAGGGTGCTGAGCTAATCAGCGAGGAGGAAACTGTGGCTTAGGGCTGGCACAAAGAACTGGCTGGGAAGACCAGTGTGGAAAGTGTTAAGGGCTTTCCTACAGGGCGGGGCAGAGAAGTCCTGGTGGTGAGGGCTCTGGAATGTGGCTAGGGAGAGGGCGTGGTCTAGCCCGGAAGAGGAGGCTGAAAGAGAGGCTCTTGGTGGGGAAAATGAACCCTGGTGGCCCTCTCGAGGGGATGAGATGACCTGCGTCACCTGCTGCCTCGGTCTCACCTGTAGGAGCTGCTCACTGTACTTGTCACCTCCTCCCGGATTTGCCTGTTGAGGGCATCTGCCACGGCACGCCCTTTGCCTCCTTCGGACCCTATGGCTTGGGCATGGGCAGTGGGTGTCTGCTCATACCCCTCTGAGCGACGCACCATCCAGCCCGGTCCCGCCTTCCTCCTTGTGTCGCGCTCATTTGCGCCGGACGCCTTTCCAGCTGCAGGGCCGCCCTCTTGGGTCTGGGACTGGGCAGGGGGCAGCGGCTTCTCTTCGTGCCCTTCTGTGCGAGTCACCATCCACGCGGGCCCGGCCTTCCTGCGTGTGTCGCGCGGGTCCGCGCCGGACGCCTTTCCAGCCGCGGGGCCGCCCTCCTGGGTCTGGGACTGGGCAGGGGGCAGCGGCTTCTCTTCGTGCCCTTCGGTTCGAGTCACCATCCACGCGGGCCCGGCCTTCCTGCGTGTGTCGCGCGGGTCTGCGCCGGACGCCTTACCAGCCGCGGGGCCGCCCTCCTGGGTCAGGGACTGGGCAGGGGGCAGCGGCGTCTCCTCGTGCCCTTCGGTTCGCGCCACCATCCACGCGGGCCCGGCCTTCCTGCGTGCGTCGCGCGGGTCTGCGCCGGACGCCTTTCCTGCCGCCGGCACCCCGGCTCCCCCTGCGCCCTCCGGGTCCCGGGCGTCAGCGGAGGTCTGCATGGGCCCGCGCTCCTGGCTCTGGGGCCGACGCTTGGGCACCCCGAGAACGGGCGGGGAAGGCTGCGGAGTCGCAGGGATCTGCACCGGCTTGGGGATCCAGGGGTGGTCCCCGCGCCGGGGCAGCGGCCAGGCGCGGAAGTCCTTCTGGTACTGGGTCTCGCGCTCGAAGGGCGCGTCGGACGGCTGGTACTCGCTGCGCGGCCGGCAGCTGGGCTCGGGCCGCTGCACCTTCCAGGCGCGGTAGTCCTGTCGCATCACCGAGTCCGCGGGGCCTGCGCCGGAAGTGGAGCCCGAGGCCGCGCCCAGGCCCTGCCCGCTCCGGCCGGGGGCGGCTGCCGCCTCCCGGTCGCTGCTGGGCCCGGGCGCCGGCCCTGTTGCCCGGGCAACTGCATCAGACTCTCCCTGGGCAGGCTGCGTCTCTATAGCGACAGCGCGCGAGGGGGGCGCTAGCGCGGGCTGCAGCGGCGCTAGCGGCTGCGGCGGGGCGCCTGGATGTTCGGTGGCCTCTGAGTACTTGGTGAAGACCAGCGGCACCGCAATGTCCGCCTTGTCCAGCTGGTTCCAGAAACGGGCGATGCAGCAGGCCCTCGTGATGCACGGCCACGCCATGATGCTAGGTGCAAACCCTGTCCTGTCTATCTCCGTGGTCCTTTCACCCAGACCCAGACCCGCCGATGTGGTTCCCACCGCCTCCTCCCTCAAAGAGCACCTGGGGCCGAGGTACAGCCGAAGGTCCGTCAAGTCTCTCGAATACCGGCTGCAAACGCCTTCCGCAGAGGACCCGCTGTGGATGGCGAAGGCTGGAGGCTCGGCGTCCCAGAGTCCAGGCCTAGGGCGTTTGGGCGCGCCCTCTCTGCGGCTGCCGTGTCGTGCAGACCCCGGCCGAGCAAGGAGACGCTTGGCAGAGAGGCTGTGGGCTTAAGCCATGGCTGGGCAGGATCCGCAAACGAGCTCGGGTCTCCTTTCCGTCTGGTTCAGCCGGCCGCCTAACAAGGCTTGGCAGCGGTCACCTCCAACCCAGACAGGGCAGAGAGCACAACTGCCTCCGCCGTGCCGATACCCCCGGCGATGCCGCAGCCGCCGCCGCCGTCTCTGCAGCAGAGAGGCGGCCCCACCCTTTTTTGCGGCTCAACGGGGCGGCAGGGGGGGGGGGCGGTGATGAAGAAAAGATGCTGAGAGTGTGCGCGCTGCAGAAAAAAAAAATCACCTGCTGTCGTCAGCGCGCGCTGCTGAGAGGTTGCCCTCTCCCTGTCCCCTCCTCCCTCCCCTCTGTCAGCTCCTCCCTCCTCGGTTCCCAGGCAACAGCAGAACTGGGTCCTTGATAGGTTCAAGTCCCAAGCTCCTGAGGACTTGCTGTCCTTGGGTTGCTAGCTTCACAACCTGGACCAAGGCTCCTCTTCTGTAAAATAGTCCCAATCGCTGTCCACTAAATTAAACAAAACAAAACAAAAGGAAATAGGTAAGAAACCCCTCCCCAATGGAACGTCTGTACCAGATTGCTTTTGCTCCTTTTAAAATTCATTTTACTTTTAATTCTGTGCTTGTGTTTGTGTGGGGGTGTATGCACGTGCCTGCTGAGGCCATAGGGGTCAGAATCCCCCGGTGCCTGAGCTCCAACCCCATCCCCATGTGAGTGCTGGGACCTAAACTCGGGTCCTTTGTTTTTACCACCCAGCCATCTCTTCAGACCCCAAATAGATACTTTTCAAAGGTTAGCCGCTGTTGTCGGTCAGTCACCAGGCCGTACTTACACTCTGTGCTGGCTGCTAACCTCAGCCTTGCCTGTGTATGTAAGGCCTCCCTGTAGATTTAGAAATGTGGGATGGGGGTACTCCGGCTGCTCCTTCTCCATGAGATCCCTGAAAAGCAACGGTTTCTATCCTCCCAGGGAAAATGGGGTTCTTCTTCAGTCCAGCGGCTACTCTGGGGAAAAGGAAGAGAAAGAAAGATCCTGGAAGGGGCCTAAAAGTAGGGAGGTAAGCAGCTGGATGGGAGACAGTTCCCTAGGAAACGGCAAGCCCTTCCCTGGAGGGCTTCTCTGTCGTGCTCCTATCTTATTTTCTATTTGGAGTTGAACAGATTTGGGGATCCAATCGGCCTGGTTTTAGCTCTGGTATTCTCTTTGTGACTTGGGTTGTCTCTTGGGCTGTAATCCTCTCGTGAGGAATGGAGGAGCTAAGAGGTGCTTCCCAGTGAGGAGAGCTGAGCACCCAGAGCAGAAGCATGGAGTCCATATCTATGCCGAACTTGCAAAGTTATTCTGGAAACTGAAATGGCACGATTCACTAGAAATATTAGCTGCAGCACCTGGAACATTTGGGGGCTCCTTCAGCAGCAGCTGTTAATATGCAAATGGCCTATCTAGAAGTTCCACAGGCAGAGACTCCCAGATAAGCCACTGAGAAGCCTGCTCCAGGAGACCTCTTGCTTCCTCATTAAAAACAAACCAACAACAAAACAGAATTCATTTTCTAAAAATTCCTGTTACTTATTTACTCTTAATTGAATTTATTTATATGTGGTATGTATGTGTGTGTATGTATATAAGGGAGGACATTGGGTATTCTGCTCTATCATTCTCTGCCATTTCCTCCTGAGACAAGGTTTCTCACTGAATTTGGAGCTAGGCTGGCTGACCAGCAAGCCCCTGCAGTTTTCCTGGCTCTGAGCCTCACAGTGCTGGAGTCCCGAGCGCTCCCCTGGCCACACCCTGAGTTTTACCTCACTGAGTAGGATTTGAACTGCCCATCCTCATGGTTGCCCAGCAATGGGATTCTGGAAGGGAAGAGGACATTCTCATAAGGTGAGGATGCCTTCCTTGGGGTCACCCCACTGCATTAACCCTTCAGAGGAGACAAAGTCAAAGTCATGTTGCCGGAGAGAGCTAGATTCCATCCTTTATGATAAAGGTGAAGTCAAGCAGGAAGCAGTGTTTCAGATTAGCTCTGGTTTAGTAATAAACCTTAAGGGTCCTTCATATACTTCCATGGCTTGGTATCTCCTTTTTTTCTATGTTAAGTAATGTTACTTTACATGGCTATACCATAGTTTATCTATCCATTCAGCTACTGAATGGCATGCTTGTTGCTTCAGTGTTTGGGGAATTATAAGTGAAGCCGCCCAAACAGTGTATAGGTTTTTGTACTGACATAAGCTTTGAGCTCCTTTGGGTAATTATCAAGGAGAAGAATTGTAATCACATGACCAAAAGATGCTTAGTGTTTTAACAAAGCAAACTGTTTTCCACGGTGGTTGTACCAGTTTTGAGTTTTCAGAATTAACAAATGAGAGGTTCCACCTCCACCCTCTACTGTCTGTGTTTTGGTTTTGTTGTTGCTTGAATTTGTAGCAACATACTATACTGAACACTTCTTCCTTTGCCAATTTGCCAGGTACTTCTTGGCGAGGCATCTGTTCAAGGGACTGCCCTCCAACCTCTACATGTGTGCTGTGCACACACCCACACACACACTCAAAGTAAATAAGTAAATACATGCAAAAATCTAATGCCTCGTAGTGTTTATCTTAGGAGTGAGTGCTGGTCCAATAGCCAGGAGTGTGCAGACATAATTCCACACACAGCACATTAAAGTGAAAGTCATCTCAAAAGTGTGATCATATTTAACACCTAAGAATCAGGTCTTAAGATATCCTGGAAGTTAGACCTTCCCTAATATATCAAAGGTGCCTTCTCTGCTTCATCCTTTATGAAATGCTGGGTTTTTCCCATCTGCTTTAGGGTACCTTGGGTGCAGTCACAGGCTTCAGTGGTGAAGCTCTGTTGGCCTGGGAGGACTCATGGGCCTTCTGCTGTGAGATCAGAAGTAGAAACAAAGGAAATCAGAATAATGGCATCTTTGAATTCTTAAGTCAGGATAAAAGAATGATGGTATTTTAGAATCATAAAAATATTTGAGTCTAATGAAATGTCAGAGTTCCATAATCATAAAATAAATGAATATTAGAGTATTAAATATTAGAAGCTAGAAATCACAGACTCACATACGTGCTCACATAAATACATACACACACATATGCCCATATGCACATATGCACACCTTCACCGGTAGTTTCTATAGGCGATCATAGATTAAACATATGTGTCCACCCAAATATGTGTGTTAAAACCCTAACCCTAAGGGCTAGCCTTATGGGAAATATAGATGAGGTCATGAAGATGGACATTCCCCCATCAGACAAATGCTCTTATGAGAAGAGGAAGTGCTGGAGTCACATGTTTGCAGCAGGAAATGGGCCCTCACCAGACACCACTTCTATCAGAGCTTTGATCTTGTATTTCCCAGGCCCTGGAACTGTGGGAAAGGAACACATGTTGTTTCAGGGTCAATAGTGTGTTACAGAACCCGAACAGGCTAAGATACACAGTAAATGTCTTCTTTTTATTGAGTTGAAAGGAAAAGTTCCTTTAGAAGGCATGGGGGCATTTTGAAGACATGTTTTAAAACAACCACAAAGTCCTCAGATTCTGGTGTTCTGTCATGCATTATCAGATCCAAATACTACACTAAGCAAGAAGATCACCTGGCCCTCTGCAACTGTTTTGTTGCTCGTGGAATTTTCACCTGTTAATTTTAACAACTATTGATGTCTGTTGCCTAGCACACTTACTAGGATAAGTTTGTCAAGTGATTTTTCTGACTGGTTCGTCCTGCTGCATTTGCTGGTTACCTGGACTGCTGGATATCCTGACTACGAAAACTGGAACTGCCCCAAGGAACTACGTCTACAGAGGTCTACATTGCCTATCCCTTCTAACCTCCTTTCTCTGCTGCCTGGTGGGGGTGAGTTGGAAGGGAAGGAATCCCAAATAAAATAGTTTTAAAAAAGTATGCCTACATACACGCTCGTGTATGTGTGTATGTGTGTGTGTCTATGAGTGTATGCATGTGAGTGTAGGTGACTAGCGGTGTCGGATCCCCTGGATCTGGAGTTATAGGCAGTTGTGAGCTGATGTGAGTACCGGGAACCAAACCCAGTACAGGCTCTCAACCACCGAGCCATGTCCCCGCCCAACCTTCTTTCTTCTTAAGGAGCATGTTACTGGGCATTCTGTCACAGCAATGATACAGTAACTAATACAATAAGCAACGTGATTGTCAAAATATTTTTACGTACCCTTCTCTTCTCAGAAACCATTCAAAACTCCCTACTGTTCATAAGCTGTAAATTGCCTTGAATTTGTTTGCGTATGTGATAATTTTCCTCTTTTCTCATCTTTACACCTCTCATGTCTTTCTCTTTTCTAATCACCCTTACTATATCTCTAGAATTATTTTTCATGACTTTAATAAGAATGTTCCAGTAACTCTCCATTAAACATGATGGTGAATTTTGACATAAAACATTTAGAAACTATCCATCAACTTCTATTTGACTCAAAAAACTTGTAAAAAAAATAAAGAAGAAATGATGGTTATGAAAATGCTTCTCCATTTTCCTCATAGACCATCATCTCTTTCCCACTTTGATTTGTCAACATATTTAATTATAATAACAGTCATTCCTGCTTTATTATAAAGCAGCTATGCTTGCTTCTTTGCTAGAACTCCAGTCAGTGGTTTGACATATTGTTCTTTTGAATGTGCTTCAGAATTCTTCTTCTGCATTGTTAAGGATTATTGTATTAATATTCATGAGTGAGCTTGATCTATCACTTTTCTCTTGCTCTGCTTTTCGGCAGGGTGGCTGCCGGGTGTGACAATGCCTTCCTCTCCCATGCTTTGTGACAGAGCAAGC
>CM053758.1:72462129-72565100 GCA_028658305.1 Pachyuromys duprasi | reverse complement strand
TTCAGCGGGATAAACAAACAACTTTCCTAGTCAGGGGATGTTAACTGTGATGAAGATGCTGGATTTTAATGGATAATAAGAACTCAAATGGAACCTTAATTCTACATTTAAAAATCAGTCCAGCGGGCTAGAGAAATGATGGTTATGAGCACTGGCTGCCCTCCAAAAGGACCTAGGTTCAATTCCCAGCAACCACATGGCAGTTCCAGGAGATCTGACGCCTTCACACGGGCATATATTCAGGCAAAACACCAATGCACATAAAATAAAAATATTTTAAAAATCAGTCCAGAATCCACCTTTAATCCCAGTACTCAGGAGGAAGAGGCAGGAAGATACCTGTGACTTTTGAGGCCAGCTTCATTCCAGACAAGTTCTGGGACAATCAGGGCCACACAGAAAAAAACCTCTCTCAAAAAACAAAAAATCTTGTCTGTGGGACTCTGCTGCGGGTAAGGTTGAAGTCTCTGGAGAGACAGTCATTTGTGCTTGGTCTAGGATGATAGACTCCTTTTTCTTAGCAGGGTACTATAACATCTTCCCTGATCTGGATAATTCCAGGTCTTGTAAGGAGTCACATAGCCCTCAGCAGATTACAGGCCAGAGCCTTCCCCTGAGGAGGAAACTGTCCTAGGCAAGCATCTAGGAATTCCTAGAAACGCCCCACTTGCTATGGATCTTAGTCCAGGAGTGACCTTCAATTTTACCTGGAGATCCCAACCCCATAGGATAATTAAGTACTGTATTTTCCTTCTTATGATAGGACCATATAAGTATCCGCCTCGGACCCCAGTGACTCAAACACATTCATCCTCAGAATCCCTCCCTCTGCTCAGGGTTTAGATTGCCCTTGATTTCACACGAATAAAGGTTTGCACTCTCTCACTTCAAGACGGTCTGAGATTCGTCATTTATCCTGGGCTGCGTCTCACCGGGCCTGCCCTCTCATCCACTGGGACTGGGCCTCCCTGGGCCTGTGTCTCGGCTGCAAGTTGACCAGGCATGGGCTTTGGCCTGCATCACTGCCATGCTTAGCACAGTAGCTTGACCAAGAACTGTAGCACTTTGGCATCACCATAGGCTTCCATTGCCACTGGTGACCTCATGCTAAAAGTGCCAAATACTCTGGAAAGCCTTTTCCACACCCCAGCTTGGTGCTCTCCGGCCTCACCCTACAGTGCTCTAGCTGCCCCTGAGAGAAACAGAACCACTGTTTTCCATCTAGAAAATGTTTCAGGACCCCAGCTGAGACTCAGGTCCCCGCCAAACGGAGAACAACACCCCACAATAACAAAAAATCAGTTCAGCAGGGTATGCTGGCATGTGCCTTTAATCCCAGTACTTGGGAGGCAGAGGCAGGTTGATCTTGTGAGCTCAGGGCCAGCCTGGTTTACATACCAAGTTCCAGAACAACCAGGGCTGTAGGCTGTTGTCTCTAGTTTTTCAAACTCTACTGTTTGGGGGTTCCTTAAAGCTTATATCTCCCTTTTCACCCCCCAACCCCAGGTAGGGGGGAAAGAAGGTTGTAAGGGAAAGGGGATGTAGTCCTCTTTACCTCTTCCTGCTGGGTAGGGTCATAGGAATATTTTGGCGGCAATACCAATGTCCATCGTCAGGGTATCCAGAAGTCCGGGTAACCAGCTAACCAGCGAGTGAGCAAGCCAGCTAGCAAGACTCCTCCAAGCAGCCATGCCCTCTTCCTCTGAGCTGTCATATTTATACCTCTCAAAGTCCTCAGCATTCAACTAATTCCAGCTGGCAAAGACCATGCTCCCCATGAGACAATTAACAGGTGTGGACAAATCAAAATTCCCCCCACTTGGGATTATAACAAAAACATGTTTACATATCATAAACCAAAATGCCCACAACAATAGACCCTGCCTCAAAAAAAATCCACTATATCAAAAGGCCAAAGAAAGAGGTTATGGACATGATATGATTAAAACACATTCAGCAAAACCCAGTATCTATTCATGATCAAATCTCTGCCTCTCAAGTGCTGGAATGAAAGACCTGTATCATCATGCCCTGAGGATTCTCATTCTTAATGGAAAACATAAGTAGGAAAAGATATCTGTTTAATACGAGATGGTTCATGTGGATACATTGAAACTTTATGTATTTCTTCATCAAATAATATCAAAAAGACAAGTCCAATATGGAGAGATTTATGGTCCATGTCACCACAACTGCATTTTTAAAGTCTTCAGGGACTGCAAAGAATGAGGCTCTGAGTTCAGGTCCCCAGCACCCACTTAAGAAGCCAAGCACAGAGTGCATACCAAGGATGCTAGGAAGGCAGACATGGGAAGCCTGGACCTTGCTCCATCCAATCTGGCTCAGTTGGTAAACTTGCCATTCATCTCAAAAACTAAGATGGACAGCAGTTGAGGAAGGCACCTGATATTGACCTCTGTATTACACACACCTGAACCTGCATGCACACATGAAAACACTCTCCAGCACTGCAAGCACACACCTGTAATCCTAGTATTCTGGAAGCCAAGGTAGGAGGACTGTCATGACTTTAAGGCCAGCCTGGGCTAGTTAGTGAGTCTTGGCCAACCAGGGCTACATAATAACACCCTGTCAAAAAAACAACAGGGTCGTCAAATACAGAGTTTTTGAAAGCTCTGTAACACTGTAAAGAATCAGAGAAAAGTAAGATCAAGCTTTTCACAGAAGAGGAACACCTACAAAGAAAGATATTCAACTTCAGTGATGAGGAAATGCAAAATGAGAGCATTTTACACACATCACCACCACCAAAGAAGCCTGGCCAGTCACACCCAGTACCAGGGAGGGTGAGGATCCAGGGGGCCTCTCCAATGTGTGTCCATTTTGGAAAACAATTTTGCCTTGCTTCCCAACTTGGATAGTCACAGCCTCTTAGATTCAGTCATAGTTTTGAGACTGTGGAAAGGGGATGGAAAAATGAGTGTTGAAATCACCAGAAAGTGGGAGCCATCTTCTGTAGAAGCTAGCTGTGCAGAAAACAGCCTTTTAATGTCTGGACCATTTCTATCGAGAAATGGCTAGAACAAGAGATCCCCAGAAAAATAACCCCCAATGGCCAGAAAGCAACTGCAACATGCTAAAAACCTTAATAGTTGTTAGGGGAATATTACTATAAGCACAGAGAAGGACACTCATCGACATGGTTATAGTGCATTGAGGATGTAGCACAGTGGTAGAGTACCTGCCTAGCATAGGCAAGTTCCTAGGTTCAAACCCAGTGCCACCAATAAAAGAGTCACACCACTGAGAAGGGCCAAAAGCAACCTTAATCTGTGTATTATGCATGTGTCATCACTTCAGAAACTTATGACCCCATGGCTATACCATGATCCACCAACTCCAATCATATACCACATAGAAGGGAACAAGAAAGTGAACTACAGGATGTGCAAGAGGCCATCAAGATGGCTCAGCAGAGAGAGCGACTTGCTGCTGAGCCTGGGCCTGAATTTAAGCCCAGAACCCAGGTAAAGGTAGGAGAGGACTGATTCCAAAGGATTGTCCTCTGACCTCCACGCATGTGAGATAGCATGCATGAACTGCCACCAGCAACACACTCACAAAATAAACATCATCCATAACTTCAGGCCCAGGGCATCTGATGACCTCTTTTGACATCTGAGGGCACCAGTCACACATGTGGTACATTTACATACATTCAGGCCACATATAAAAATGAATAAATCTAGGGGGAAAAAAACCACAGATGAGGATGGTGGTCACCTGCGGGAGGGGAGAAGCTGTGTTGGGCAAGGATGGGAAGGGTTCTGGTCACTTTCTGCTTATTGACCACTGGTGGAGTGAGGTATCAGACTGATCTTATTTTATGGAAATATACCACTTTGTACACACCTGGGTTCTTTTCTGATAGATGGTGGTGTGGTTGGATAAATGTACTACTCCTCAACTTCCCAAGGCCCGCAGGTAATGGCGCACTTCTCCTGGAGGAGTGTAAGCCTCAACAGGTGAGGGTTAGTGGAAGATCCTGAGATCACAGCCCCATCTCAGATATTTTGTTGATAGAAGATAAACCAACACATGTGACACATTTTAAATCAGTTTCTACCTTCACAGACACAGAGATTCTTTTTTTAGGGGTGTGTGTGTGTGTCTGTGAAGCGTGGTGGTGCCTGCAGAGGTCAGAGGTATCAGATGCCCCTGGAGCTGACGCTGCAGGTAGTTGGTGCCTTAGCCATGTGGGTGCTAGGAACAGAGCCACAGTCCTCTGCAAGACAGTAAGTACGCTTAGCGGCTGAGCCTTCTCTGTTTTGAAGAACAAACAGATGTGGTGATGGATGGTTGTCGCAGAGAAAAATAAAGTATCTAATGAGACTCTGGTTATAGCCTTTGATTGTAAGGAAGTACTATTACTCTTTGCCATGATGTGAAAGTGTGGAGGAAAAGCTGGTCTGGGTAGGGAATGGAAGTCAAATTCAGTGAGACACGTGTGCTGTGATGGATGGTCCCCATCAGGCAATTCTGGTGAAGATGTCAAGTAACCATGTAGGTCTTCAAGTCTTGTGACTTGGGAGAGGTCAGAGCTGGAGGCTCCAGGTCTGGAAGTCCTTTCTATGTAGACAGAAAGCAAGCCACCAGCTTGAATGCAATCTTCAAGGGCAAAATGAATCAGGGCTGGGCATAGTGGTACCTGCCTCTAATCTCAACACTGGAGAGGCCAGCCTGGTCTAGATATGGAGGTCCGGGCCAACCTGTAGATCTTGTCTCAAATGGAAGAGGAGGAGGAGGAAGAAGAGGAGGGGGCAGAACAAAGGAGCCCAAGAAAGAGTAGCTTGGGATGGAAGCTGGGAGGCAAAACCAGGGAGAGAGGCTAAGAGAGATGATGCTCCCAAGACTGAGGCTGCCGAAGAATCAAGATCTCATACTATGCAGCATGGAGGTCAGGGTCGAGCTTGTGGCTGCAGTCTTGTGGAGTGTTGGTGTATGAAATGTGGAGCTGAGGGCACCTACACGCTGTGGGGAGTGGGAAGACCCTGAATGAAGCCCTTCTACGCGTTCTCCTGGTTAGATAGGCAGGATGGCAGATGCAGGAATGTGGGCAGAGGACTTTCCCATGGGAGCTTGTTTGTCCAGGGAGGCCTGTGGACTCAGGAGAAAGAAAGGAAGCCACTGAGCAGGCCATGAGGGGCCGACACCACATTGCCTTTGGGATGCTTCCTAATGCTGAGACCCTTTACTACAGTTCCTCATGCTGTCGTGACCCCAACCGTAAAACTGTTTATTATTATTATTATTATTATTATTGTTATGTTTTTTCGAGACAGGGTTTCTCTGTGTAGCCTTGGCTATCCTGGACTCACTTTGTAAAGCAGGCTGGCCTCGAACTCAGAGTCCACCAGCGTCTGCCTCCCCAAGTGCCCAGCCATAATATTCTTGTTGCTACTTCATAACTGTAATTTTGCTCCTGTTGTGAATAGTAGTGTAAATATGCTATGCGCAGGCTAGCTGACATGCGCCCCTGTGAAAGGATTGTGTGACACCCCTGGGGTTTCGAACCACATGCTGAGAACCGCTGTCCTTGGGGTTTCACCTACCTGCATGGTACCTAGAGCAGGATTTCAGAGGGTGGAAACAGTGCTTTGGCAGATAAGGCATTGCCTAAGAGGACTGATAAGGACGAAGCAGATCTCTCTTCCGCCTTCCTTTAGCCTGGTGCGAGCAGAGGGATTCCAAGGTTTCTTGTAGGAGCAAAGGATCTGGTGTGGGCGGAGCTGGGAGGCCCTGGCGCTGGGCTGGGCTGGGCTGGCTCCTTCAACCCAGAGCACAACGGTGTGTGGAGCCTCCCGAGGTAGCTCAGCATGGTGGAGTTCGCACCCCTGTGGGTGCCGTGGGAGCGCAGGCTACAGACCTTCGCGGTCCTTCAGTGGGTCTTCTCCTTCCTGGCTTTGGGTAAGGGGGTAGCGACGGCACGCGGGAACGGCAGGGCAGCCCCCCGTGGGAGCACGAGATACTTGATGGGGAAATTCAGAGGTGGGGTGGGGGGAGGGGTCTTTGCTGGAGAGATTCCTGGGCTTGCCAGAGCCTTGTGTGGCTATGTTGGGTCTCCTATAGTTTTCTGAACTTTGGGGACGTTTCTCCCAGGCTCTTGCTGCAAAGCTGCTGAGGGGTGGGGAAGCATCCAATGCTGGGGAAAGTCCCCCCACCCCGCCCCCCGCCCCAGGGCCTGTTTCTCGGGCTACTCTGAGAGAGAAGCTCTCTATTTTACCTTTCAGGAAAGGAGAGCTGGGACTGAGGCCAGGAAAAAAGGGACCGGGCTCTGCGTCAACAGCTGCGTCAACAGCTGCGTGATATAGATGACAGTGTCAGCCTATAGGGTCTTTGTAGATGAACGCAGAAGGGCGGGAACTTCTACCCAAGACAGGCCTGGCCTAGCTCCTGAGGTGTGGCTCTGTCTCCTCACCCACCGCACCCCTGGGTGTGTGGCTCCTCTCCAGCGCTGTGGACCCGAAGGGAGGGTGGCAGGGAGCACAGGGAGCCTTGTCTCCTTTGTTGACACCAGACTGGGGAAGGAGCGTGGGCCCAGAGACCGCTGGCTGTCGAAGCATTCACATGTTCAGCACATGTTTTTCACACACACACACACACACACACACACACACACGTGTGTACATGCTCCCTAGGACCACTACACAATTTTTCACCTATAAGGCTTATTCCTGCAAAGTGGGCCTTCCAAGATCACACCTCTAGCGCCCATTTTAAATTGGTTCCAGGGTTGGTAACCATGTTAAGGAGCTCTGGTAACGCAGCCAAGCAGAGGAATGACAGACTTGAAAGGCCCAGGCTGCATGTCAGGAACCTGACATCTGTTTCTTCTGGAGGAAGAGGAAGGGCCAAGGGCACTGAGGAGGTGTGGAAACAGAAATAGCTGAGGGGTATAGAAAACGGAGGGTGAGAGGCCTAAGCCCAGGGATGGCTTGGATCAAAGGGCACTGGAGACCCAGAGCCACGTAGGCCGTGGCCACAAGCTCACAGGGGCTAAGGGACGGCAGGCTCAGCTTGCTCCTGTGACCCTGAGGGTAGGAGTGTGTCTGACTGGAGGAGCCCACCTCATCCACACAGCCTGTGGTACCTGCACAGACCTAGCAAGGCCAGAGAGTGTAGCCCATTCATCAGGGCTTCCTGAAGCTGGAGAGAATCAAGGAAAGGGTTCTGGGCTCTTTCCTGCCAAGAGTTAGAAGTTCTCCTTTACCCCTTATCCTGAGGGCAAAGGAGAGCCATAGACCCAGCAGGGAGGTGACAAGGTCCAGCCTTGTGTTAAAGATCCCTGTGCCTACACTTGAGGTCTCTGCTGTGTGGGAGAGGAGATCAAAGGCAGGGCAATCCAAGTTGACATCAATAATTACCAAACCAGAGCCAAGACCAGCCTGAGTGTTTTTTTTAAATATTGTTTTGTTTTGCTTGTTAGTTTCAATTTAAGATCCAAGAGCGGTTGTCATTTTTAAAAGATTAAATTTTAAAGTGCCTCCATGGTGCCTTCTAATTTGTATCTTAAGTCATAAGTTCTAAAATGTCTAAAATATTCCTTGTCTTGTCTCATTGTTAACTTTGATGCTGGTGATGATGATGATGATGATTTTGGTGCTGAAGGAATGGCCTCAGTGCTTTGAAAGCATGAGGATCTGAGTTTGAGTCCCAGAACCTCTGTAAAAATGTCAGACATAGTGACACATACTTGTGACCTCAGCACTGGGGAGGCAGACCCAAGAAGATCCCTGGAGCCTACTGGCCAGCTAACCTAGCCTAATGGGCGAGCTTCTGGCTAATGAGAGACACTGTCTCAAAAGGAGGCGAACAGCCTTCCTGAGGTTGGCACTCAGGGTTACCCTCTGGCCTCTACACACATGCAGGCATGTGAGTGCACAAATCTACCCACAGGTGAATACACACACACACACACACACACGTCATAACAGAGAGGTGAGGAGGCAGTGTGGTGGGAGTGTGGACCACAGCTGCTCTACGTCCGGGAGGTTAGAGAATAGTGAGGTCTGGGCTGGGGCAGGAGTGTGTCAGTGAGGCACGTGCCACACAAACCTGAGGCTTAGACTTGGGGTCCTGTCTTAGGGTTTCATTGCTGTGTAGAGGCACCATAACCTCAGCAACTCTTATAAAGAAGAACATCTAATTGGGGCTGGCTTCTAGTTCTGGGGTTTAATCCATTGTCATGGTGAGAAGCATGGTGGTCTGCGGGCAGACATGGTGCTGGAGAGCTGGGAGTTCTGCATCTGGAGCAGGCAGCAGGAAGAGAGGGGGTCAGCCCCCGGGGCGGGCTTAAGCCTCTAAGACCTCAGAGCCCCCCCCCTTCAACAAGGCTGCACTACTCCGAGGTCACACCTCCTGATAGTGCCACTCCCCATGTGCTTATGGGGGCCATTTTCATTCAGACCATCACAGATTCCCAGCACCCACATAAACACTGGGTAGGGTTAGTGGCCTGCCCATACCAACACAAAGGAAGCAGAGACAAGGATTCCCTAGAGCAAGCTGGCTAGCTAGAGTAGTCAATTCAGTGAGCCTTGGACTCAAGAGAGAGACCCTGCTTCAATACTAGAGTCAGAGAGAGAGGTCAGAGAGAGGTAGAGAAAGACACCCACAGCAACCTCATGCCTCCACATGAGCACACGTGTGTGCCCACATATGAACATACATACGTGCATAAAATTATATGCATACTGAGAAAAATATGAGTCTAAATTGCTGGGAGCCAGTTGCTTCCCAGGTAGGGAAGTGCAAAGGAGGAAGAAAAGACAGCATGTGATCTGAGCAGCCAGTTCAAGCTGGGCATATGGGATGTAGTTTGCAAAACACTATAGAAGTAGCTGGGACAGTCAATTAGGACCAGGCACCAAAGGCTCGGGTCCCAAGCCAAATGCTTTCCAGATGGGCTGCTCATTTGCTTCTGTTTCTTTTCCTCTCTCACATCTCTCTCACGGGAGAATAAGGTTCCTTAGTGTTGGCCCATGCTGTTCCTATTCCTAGCTGTTTTTGTTTTGTATTTGTTGATTGAATGAATGACATGAGCCAAGCACTGAGACCCAGGTATTTCCCTTCTAGCTTGCTATATGGCCTTAGCCAGTGTGCATATCCTCTCTGAGTATCTAAAAAGTAGAGGTTTAAGCCAGGCAGTGGTGGTACACGCCTTTAATCTTAGCACTCGGAAGGCAGGGGCAGGCAGATCTCTGAGTTCGAGACCAGCCTGGTCTACAGAGTGAGTTCCAGGATAGCCAGGAGTACACATAGAAATCCTGTTTTGAAAAACAATTTAGGGGCTTAAGAAACCTCAGGCTTAGCTGGGCATAATGGCACATACCTTTGATCCCAGCATTTGGGATCTCTGTGAGTTCCAGGCCAGCACAGTGTACACAGATCCAGAACAACTAGAGCTACATAGTAAGACCCTGTTTTCAAAACAAACAAACAACAAAAAAACCCCAACACAAACCAAAACAACCACAGCAAAAGAAATTGCAGCCTTGCAAAGGAAAGAGGGGTTACCTTCCTAAATTACCAAGCAGATCCATATGGGTTGCTGTTTGCTTTAACAGGACAGAGGGATGAGGCTGGAAGTCAGAATGGCCAAGCAGGATCTTTCTGGTCACCCTCTGTTTTTTTTTCTAAACGTTCTCTCTCTCTCTTTTTCCTGTCTGCAAAAGTAACTCAGACAACGTTCGAACCTTTAAGTAAAAGACTTCCCATAATCCTCCCCTTCAGGAAGCCACTGTTAACACTGAGTTTTTCTTCTTGAGAGAGGGTCTTAAGTGGGAGCTACTGCAGAGACTTTGGGGTCGACCCAAAGGGAAAGAGCTGTATTTGTTTCATTGTTTTGTTTATGTTAAACATTTGGGGTTGAGCTGGGGAGATGGCCCAGTTGGTCACATGCTTGCTGTGCAAGGAAGTATGATTTCCAGTGTCCACACACAGAGCTAGATGTGCAGCATACATTCTGTAAGTCAGCGCTGGGAGGACAGAAGCAGGAGGATCTAGGGCCATTCCTGACAATCATCCTAGCTGAATCACTGCGCTCTAGGGTCAGTGAGAAACTCTTGTCTCAAAAAGTAAGGGACTCAGCGCAGAGGCAGAGCACCTGCCTAGCAAATACAAGGCCCTGGGTTAGGTCCGCAGCTCTAGAGGGGAAAAAGTGGAGGGCGATGGAGGAAGACAGCTGACCTCTGGACTCAACATGTACACGCTGACATGGGAACTGCACACACACACACAAGCATGCATATACACATACATGTACACACAGAGAGGGGGAGATGGAGGGCAGGCGGGAGGGAGGGAAAGAATTTTTTTTTTTAAATAAGGGTTTCTTTATGTAGCTGAGGCTTGACTTGAATTTGCAATCTTTCTGCCTCAGCCTCCGAGGGCCTTGATTACAGGTACACATTATGGCAGCTACTGCTTTTTTTCCGGTGCAAAAAATTTAATGAGAGGCATAACTAGATCAAGTTTAAGTCAGTCTTCCTCCCTCCTTGCTTCCTGTTTAGAGGATCTTTCTGTCCCCTCTGGGTGCTACCACATTTTTGGGGGCCTCTGTTCCTACTCACACTGGCACTGGATTCCAAGCCCTTCACAACTGTCCCTGAAAATATTTAAGACAAACAGAAAGTAACAAAGCCAAAAGCCATCGCTGGTTTTGTCTCCCTGTGCCTTAGAGGGGTCCAGTTGGGCAGGCTGGCCTGTAGCTGTCATTTCTTCCAGTTTTTCCAAAGACACTATTTGTCTGGGTTTGTGTATGAATCCTATTTTGGTACTTGTAAATAATTTCATGGCATTTGAAAATGAAGGACTAACATGGGTTCAATCTAAGTATCTGCTAATGGAGAAGCAAAATGGGTTAAATACACACAATGGGACATTAATAGAAAAGGGGTAAATTCCTATGACCCTACACCATGGTGTGCCTAGAATAGTTAGAATCATAGTAAGAGCCAGGTGTGGTGAGACACCCCTTTAATCCCAGAAGTCCTAGGAGGCAGAAGCAGTCTCTGAGTTTGAGGCCAGTTTGGTCTACAAAGCAAGTTCAGGACAGCCAAGGCTACACAGAGAAACCGTGCCGAGAAAGGGGGAGAAAGAATCTGAAGGCTGTAGCTTGGTTGGTAGAGTGCTTGCCTGCCTAGCATGCACAAGGCCCTGGATTGGTTCTTACCCTGCATAAGCCAAGCTTGGTGGACACCTATAATCCCAGTAGTTGGGAGGCAGAGGCAGAAGTTTGGAAGTTCAGAGTCATCCTTAGGGATGACACAGGAGGATTGAGGCCAGCCTGGGATACCCGAGACCCCACTTTACCACAGAAACAAGCAAACAACAAGAAGTGAGGGGCTGGGTGTGGCTCAGTGGTAGGGAGGACATCTGCCTAGTATATATGTATCTCTGGGTTATCAAACCCATAGAACACATGACCCTGAAGGGGATAAGAGCAGCAGATGGAAGAAGTGTTGTGCCAGTGAGGTGGGGTAGTATCCTGTGAAAATGATGCTCCACCAGGTGGGGCGTGGCCCCGTGAACCTGCTGCGCCTGGGATGGACAGGATTCGCCTGAAGCAAGAGTTCCAGAACCATAGATAAGCCAGACTTCCGCATTCATCCTGGCCCTAGCCTTGCTGTGCCCCAGGGTAACCAGATGTCCTCACAACACACAAAGCAGAGTGGGCTGGGTTTGAGAACACAGAAATCTGGGGTGGTTGGAGTGATGGAAGTGTAAGTGGGTAAGGTGGGGCAAGAACGGGAGGAGAGAGCGCCAGCTCGCTGGGCTGAGCCACCGGGCTGTGCCGCCGGGCTGTGCCTTGCAGCTATCAGAAGCCGTGACAGGGCCTTAGAAAGGAGTCTGGGCTTAGCTTTGAGTGGGGATGAACAGAAGAACATCTGCTTTTTCTCTGGGATTCCCAAAGGTACTCAGAAGGCAGAAGTTAATTTAACCCATAGCTCCATTTATTGAGCGCGTGGTGAATGCATATGGCCTTCCTGGGGGCAGGAGCAGTGTGGTTTGAGACATCTGGTATATGTCATGGAGGAAATGACTTTAAACAGGGCCTGTGCCAGTGTGGCATGTGCTGTTGTCTGAGGCATGGAAGCTGGTCTCCCAGAGGCGTGTGCCTGCCAGGGCAGTGTTGCTGGCGTGGGCCACAGTCGTGGAAGGGTTGGGGTTTTGCCTGCCTTCCTTGCAGCTCTCACTCTCCTGCTTCTCTTCCAGCCCAGATCTGTATCGCCATCTTCATAGGCCTCCTATTCACAAGGTTCTGGCTCTTGTCTGTCCTATATGCCACCTGGTGGTACCTGGACTGGGACAAGCCACGGCAGGGAGGCCGGCCCATCCAGTTCTTCAGACGCTTGGCCATCTGGAAGTACATGAAGGATTACTTCCCTGTCTCTGTGAGTACCAGGCTTTGGGAAGAAAAAAGGTCCTCCTGGGCCACTCATCTCTGAGGGGACAGGGGGTCTGTGGAGCGGAAGGCTGGCCTGGAGGCAGAAGCCTGGACAAGGCCGTGGAAGAGCATAGCTTCTCTCTGGCTGTGGGACCTGGGGACAATATGGCTACTGATGAATAAATGTGGCTTGAAGGGGATGTGTGACAAACAGTAAGTCCTAAGAGATTGTCCGACCCCACATTACACTCAGCAGATAGGGGACTCGGGTGTGACCTGAGTCACACAGCAAAGTCTGTTATAGACCTAATGTTCCTGCACTGGCACTCACTCCTCCTCAGAGCCCAGTGCTTCACCACTGGCAGGCTGTGAGCTCTTAGGCAAGGCTCGGCCCATGCTGGCCTCAGTGTCCGTAAGGATCAGCAAGCACCATGACAGCTCCTACCTTGAGTGTCCTCAAATCCTGGTATCTTTGGTTCATGGCAGGTTCAGGTCATTGTGACTACGTAGCCTTGGACTTGAAGGTTGGTCCTGAGTGGAGCAGATTCCTGATCTTGATTGAGCAGACTCTGCAGCTTCAATGGGATAAAGATAGATTGAACCCTGAAGAGCCCAGGCGGTGCTGGCTTACTGGTGGGATGAGGAGGAAGTGGGGAGGCCAGGCCAGGCCTGGGCAGTTAGAACATGCCTTATGGAGCTAGACAGACTAGATCCTAATATAGAGCTGCCGTGTAGTGGCAGTGTGACCTGAGGTGGGTTACCCAAGTCTCTCTGTGCTTCTATTTTGGTCATATTTTTAAGATAGAGATAGCTGAGCATGGTGGCATACACCTTTAATTCCTATACTTGGAAGGCAGAGGCAGGAGGAGCTCTGTGAGTTCAAGGCCAGTCTGGACTCAGTGAGTTCCAGGACAGCCAGATCTATGAAGAGAGACCATGTTTCAAAAAACAAACCGACTGGAGAGATGGCTCAGCAGATAAGAGCACTGACTTTTCTTCTAGAGGACGCAGGTTCAATTCCTAGCACCGACATGGCAGCTCACAACTGTCTGTAACTCCAGTTCCGGGGAATCTGACACCCTCACACAGACACACATGCAGGCAAAAACACCAATGCACATAAACTGAAAATAAAGAAATCATTTTAAAAAAGAAAAACAAACTAGAGCTGATGCTGTGTACCATCCTGGACAGTGTGAATGCAAACAAACTGTGCAGACGAAGCCCTCGGAGAATCTTAGTGACAGCTGGTCTCACACCATGTCACTGGTCAGTAGGACACTGCCTGGAAGCCGGACACTCTCCCCTTGACCCCAGCGTGACTTTCCCCGTGCTGAGCCCCACTTCTTTCTTCAGTCCAGAACTCAAGTCTTCAGCAAAGCGGAAGGGGTGGAAGGAACAGGGTCCCAAAGGTTAGGCAACTTGCTTGCACAGTGGAGTCTCCAGCCAAACACCCCACCCCAGTCTTGGGACATCACAGGCTTGAAAAAGGTTGGGTGACAATGGTATGCAGGAGCTCCTAACTTTCCAGTTTCCTGAAGTCATTCTCACTGTTTCTCTGAGAATAGTGAGGAGTCAGGCCGTTTATTATTTCGAGCTGTCCCCACCACATGTCCCCGTGGAGATTTCATCACCCAGATAAACACCGTCTACACAGGTCGAGACCTTGGTAGGGAGCAAGTTCTGTGGCCAGAACCAGATTGGGTGACAATGGTATGCAGGAGCTCCCAACTTTCCAGTGAGCTTTCCAGGGCCTCCAAGGAAAGGGGCTGGCAGGGAACAGGGAGGAGATAGCAGAGACTGTCAGTCAAGGGCATTGAACATTTTAGGGTCAGAGATAAGGGCCTAGACTAGCAGATGGGTGACAGGCACCTCCAGCCCTCAGATTTGTTTATTCTGCAGGGACCTCCTCCCAGGATCTCCTCAGCACAGCTTGTTGGGACCCAAGAGCAACCACAGGCTTGTCCTGAGCACAGTCCCTGTCCCCACCCCAGGACCTCTGGGCCCCCTTCCCGGCCTCACCTCTCTTCAGCCCCTGTGTCGGGGAGGTCAGAGTTCTCCAGGAGGGTGTGTGACCTGTACCCTGGGAGGTGTAAGTGGCATCAATACAGAGCCAGAGGAAGCCTGGGTAGTTCTAGGCTCTGCTGAGTTTTACAGATTTTGCTCTGGCTTTGCTCCTTTTGTGAGCTAAGTCCTGAGCCCACCAGAAGAAAGCCTTTCTGCAGGGGGATCCTCAAAGGCAGAGGCCTAGAGGTCATCTGGAGGCCTCCTGAGCAGTGTAACCAAAGCAGAAGCTAGCCAGAGCCTTGGCAGGAGAGGTGGCTCAGGTCAGTTGAGCCCCCTAGAGGCCACTGGCCAGAACTGGCATTTTCTAGCTCGGTAGCCCAGGGCTCTGGAGGACGCTTGGATTTCTGGCAGCAGGGCTGACAAAAGTGATAATGAGGAGGTTCACTGTCTTCCTCATCCTTCCACAGCCAGGAGGCTCTCCTCCCAATTTGTAGAAACTCAAGTGTTGTTTACTCCCTAGCCCAGGCTCCTTGCTGAAGCACCTGCCAGCTTCAGGCGATGCCAGGGAGTGGCCAGCAGAGGGAGAAATGCCGGTCTCTTAGGATGTGCCTGGCCTAGGATGGGAGTGAGCAGGAGTGGGCTCGAGCCTGCACACTCCCTTTTGCACTGACCTGGCTAGATACTCTCTCCCTCCTTTCTGGGAGCTCTTCTTTCCCAGCTCTGATGCCCACCCCTCCCACGCCATGCCCAAGCCAAATTCTGTCGTCTTCTGTTGACTTTCCAGTTTTGTTTATTTCTTATTATGATTTTACAAACTAGCTTCTGTGGGTGGAAATATCAAACAAAAATTAGGACATCGTGCCTGTACCACAGAGTTTTCTGAAGTCATCTTTACCGCTTCTCTAAGAATAGTGAGGAGGCAGGCCATTTCTTTTGAGGGAGCTGTCCCTACCACATGTAAAAGATGGGCCCAGAAGTTGCGTGAACCTGTGGAGATTTCATCACCCAGATAAACACTGTCTACACAGGTCGAGACCTTGGTAGGGAACAAGTTCTGTGGCCAGGACCCTGACCTGGGGTCAGGAAGTGTTGTGCACATCCCACGGACCATCATCTGAGCCAGCCTGGGACGGTGCAGACACCGCCCACCCCGCTCCTGGCCCTCCCAGCAAGTAGCTTCTAGGAGGCTTTCTCAATCCCTGTTGACAAGCTGCACTAGATAAGTCCTGGGGTCTGACTGCTCTCACCCCTGGCAACTACCTGCTGTGGACCAGTCCCGCCATCTTCAGTGGTGACAGCCATAGACAGACAGAGGTGGGAGATGGGGAACTTGCTCCCTCTAGTAAGGACCACTGTTCCAGAACCTGTGTTCGGGGTCCTAAACTCCCACCTGTGACCCATTCCTCCTTCCTTGTACCCTAAGTCCAGCCAAGAGCCTCTCTTCTCCTGCATTTTGCTTGCTCCACAGTGCTGCACCCTGCCTTGGGATAAACCTGTCTTTGCCACAGCCTGTAGTCTGAGTGCTTACCTGCGCCTGCAGTCTGAGTGCTTACCTGCGCCTGCAGTCTGAGTGCTTACATGCGCCTCTTTTCATTTTTGCCATTCCAGTTCTCCAGGCATAAGCCATGTCACCAGGCAGGATGCCTGACTGGAATGCACACCCGCTTAATTCCCACCCCTCACACAGGGCCCTGGCAGGGCTTTGCATTTGGAGCCTGGATGCCTAGGCTCAGGCCGGGCCCTGCTCCTTAGCTGTGTGAGCCGGAGAAAGATGAGTCTGTCTCCTCCTCTGTACGCTGGGGCACTGATACCAAAATTGCTCTCAGTGGTGACAGCGGAGGCCAAAGTGAGTTGGTGCGTGTACCATGCCTGGGAACGCTGGGGCACTGATACCAAAATTGCTCTCATTGGTGACAGCGGAGGCCAAAGTGAGTTGGTGCGTGTACCATGCCTGGGACAAAGTCAGTGCCGGGACTGCTCATCCACTCAGGCACTCTTTAGCTCCCACGGTCTCATACAGGCTGCATGTCTCCAACTTGATACTATTTTCAGTGGTCAAACTTATGGTATTTTATGGACCATAAGAAATACACCTTCAGTGAGAATTGTGGGATGTTTCTTGATTTCAAGACGTTTAAGATGGAGTGGAAATGAGGAACCATATCTGTAGATGGCAGCGAACAACAGTCAAATGAGCTCATGGTGGTGCAGGAAGGTGGGGCAGAGAATTTAACTGAGAGTCTGGGGAGGCCAAACCCAGACTCAGGGCCACACGGGGAATTACCAGCAGGGGCAGTTAGAATAGCCGGCCTTCTCTTCATCCATTCATCTGGCTGTGATGGAGGGTACAGGGAGGTTGCTCCAGGCCCTGCATACACACATGTGCCCACCCAAGCAGACACACACGCGCACATAGACACGCGCACATAGACACGCGCACTTGCACACATTCACACAAGGGATAGGCATTTACATCCAAGGCCAGCACCAGATCTGCTGAATCAAACCCTGTCTTCCTGCCAAGTAATCTAGGTGCATAAGTAGGTGTGCTTTCCCTGTGTGGAAATATTGATCCACTTTGCCCCGGAGCATTGGAGGCTGCAGGTGCAGAAGCCTGGGGGATGAAACCTGGAACCTGGAGCCTAGACTTTGCAAGGTTGCCTAGAAAGTTCCAGAGCAAGTCCTGAGTGCCCTGTGTCCCGAAGTGGAGGCTTTCTGGCTCCTGTGCTCTCTGCTGGAGATGGCAGTTCTCAGAGCCGAGTCACCTCTGTGGTTCTGGCAATTCTCTTATTGCTTCTGTACTCCATTTACTCACTTGTGCAATGAGGCTGTCACACCATGGCCAGCCCCTAGGGCCCAGTAAGTGTCACAAGCTAGCCATCTGGGTGCTTTGTGTATCCTAAAAGAGCCAAGAGGTCGATGGACCCTGGAGCATGTGAGCCACAGAAGGGTTTGAGATGGCACAGGGCACATGCAGGGAGACAGGGCTGAGGTAGTGTGAAAGAGCACTGTGTGATGTTGGGGTCTTCCGTGCAGGCACAGAGGAGGGCCTTGTAATTAAAAATAATATTGGGGGATCTTCCTTGAGAACTGAGAACGTGTTGGTACCTATCAGGGCCACGTTGCTCATAACAGCCGAAGAGTAGAAGCTCATCAAAGTGTTCATCAGCAGATTAGCAAACAAAGTAACAGTCTATCCGTACGATGGAATATTTAGTCATAAAAATGGAGTGAAGTACAGTCTGTGACATGGCATGAGAGAGACCTTGGACACCTGCCAGTAAGTCCAAGAAACCAGCTACAAAGGTCGTGTGTGTGTGTGTGTGTGTGTGTGTGTGTGTGTGTCTTCATTTACACTGTCCAGAACAGGCGAACCCAGAGAGTCGGAGAACAGATTGGCATTTATCAGGGCTTCGGAGAAAGAAGTGAGTCATGATGGATGTGGGCTTCCTTCTGGAGCCGTGAGTGTGCTCTACAATCAGTGGTGAGATTGCACAGCCGTTTCAAAGTGCACTCGGCTCAACCATACACTTTCAAGGATTGGGTCTTATTGTGTAAAGCTGACAATAAAAAATGAGGGCTTGAAGAGTCTAGCTACCTGGCTGACGCCTCCTCTCAACCCCACTGCCCAGTGCTGGGCCCAGCCAGGATTTCTCCTGACACCACCTTGCTTGGCCATCCAAGCAAGAGAGACAAGTGTACTTCACCAACTACAAGGAAAAAGACTTTCTTTGCCTCCTGGAATCCTGTGACAAGCCTGTCAGAGAAGCATTACCAATGCCTCTGTGAAAAAAGAGCAACTGAGGCACCGCAGAGCTGGGGTCTGGCGCAGTCCTGAAATGAGCTTCTGGACTCCTAACTTAGGGCTCTTTCCTGCAGTGGGTGGCATATCTGGACAGGGTTGGGGCTGAAGGTGACCTTCCTTCCTTCCTGCCTTCCTTCCTTCTTTCTTTCTTTTTTTGTTTTTGTTTGGTAAGTTGATTGGTTTGGTTTGGTTTGGTTTTTGAAGACAGCGTTTCTCTGTGTAGCCCTCGATATCCTGGAACTCACTCTGTAGACCAGGCTGTTCTCAAACTCACAGAGATCCACAAGCTTCTGCCTCCCTAGTGCTGGGATTAAAGGTGTGTGTCACCCCACCCAGCGGAGGTGCCTGCTTTCCCTTGGCAGTGGATCTTTTGGGATGAAAGATCCATTGTTTTGTTTTCATAAATTTCTAACTTTTCACAGAGGTGCAGAACTTAAATAGTAAGGTTCCCACATATGGAGCAAGGAATGGACACCACAGGTGGGACCCTGTGAGAGCACCTTTCCCAGTGAGAAAAGCCAGAGCTCTGACCTCACTGAGGTTCCCTTCATCTCCCAGGTCCCTCTGCACTAGGGGAAGGGGCTGGGCCTCATCTGGGAAGGCAGCAGCCTTTGCCTGTGGTTGCTGCAGTCCTTCTAAATCTTGACTGACCAAGGACAGGAAGGTTAGAAGATCTGCAACCTGGATGGGCAGCCAGGCTCAGGGTCCTATTTCTCCTTCCAGGCTGCTGAAGCCAGCTGCCAGGCCTTTGTAGCCCCAGAGGCAGCAAAAAGAAACCGCAGGGAGACAGCTGCTGTGACTTTCAGCTCGCCGACAGGATGACCATTCACCTGGCAAAGCCTAGCCAGTGGCAAGGGCTGCCTCTCTCCCAGTGGGGACAAAGTCCCTGCTGCCAGCCTTACCACAAAGTCTCCTGCCTAGGGATGAGCCAGGGGGCTATGGGCTGCTCTTTACCCCCTTAGCTCTGGCTCCCAGAGCACAGGGCACTCAGAGGCAGAAAGCTGATTCCTGGCAGTGGAGTGGGAAGGGACTGGTCCCACCTATAATATGGCCTCCAGCAATGAGGATGTGGCTACCACCAGACAGGGTTACCACCCAAGCAGGGCAAAGTGTGTGTGTGTGTCTGTCTGTCTGTGTGTCACGGCCCACCAATGGAGATCGGAGAACTACCTAAGCAGTCGGTCCTCGCCTCCTACCTAAGTTGTGACAGGCTCTCTGTTTCCTCCCTGTACACGTCAGGCTAGCTGGCCCTCTAGCCTCTAGGGAGTTTCCTGTTGTGCCCCATCTCACTGTAGCAGCCATTCTCGCTATGCCTCTGACTTTTAGGTGGGTTCTAGGAACCAGGCTCAAGCGTTCACACTTACACAGCAAGTGCTTTTGTGCGCTGAGCCATCTCTTCAGGTCCCTCCACGCCTCTGCCCTCACCCCTCTTCACCTAGAACTTGTTCAAACTCATGCGGCTCTCACTTCCTTTATGGTGGTTACTCTGGACCCCGATGCCCCCAGCTTGACCAGTCAAGGTAAGTTTCTGCCCTGGCACAGGAAAGAGTGGATAAAGTTGGGGTTAGGGTCTGGCTCAGGATGGCAGAGATGCTCCGCGGGACTAGAGCTGGTCTCAGGGCCATGTGCTCTGCCAAGCAGTTCAAACGGATCAAGATCTGTTCCTGGTCTGTCTTCTGACCACTCGCTCCTAGAGTGGATAGGTCAGCTTGTCTTTTGAGTGAAGCTGAGGCGGGGTGATGCCAGCATAGTGATGCCTCTGTGTGGCTCTCCTCCCTTCACTTCTGTCTTAGCTACTTCTCTATTGCTGCGAGGAGACACCGAAGACCAAGGCAACCTATAAAGGGAAACATTTAACTGGGGCTTGCTCACTGGTCATCATGGCAGGAAGCATAGTGGCATGCAGGCAGGCGTGGTGCTGGAGCAATAGCTGAGAGCTTATCCACAACTTGGAGGCAGAGAGAAAGTCACACTGAGCCTGGTGTGGGCTTCTGAAATCCCAAAGCCCGCTTCGAGTGACACACCTCCTCCAACACGGCCACACCTCCCAATCCTTCCTGAAACAGTTCCACCAACTAGGAACCATGCATTCAAATGTATGAGCCTATAGGAGCTATTCCCATTCAAACCATCACAGTACCTACCCAGTAATCAGAAATTCCATCCCCTGATTTTCACCTGAGTCTCTCAACAGAAGGGACAGGGCCTTCCTGGGACACAGCCAAATGATTCAGCTTCGTACATAGGCATTGGGTGAACAATTTACCCAAAGCCAGCACCCAGGCTATGTCCCACGCACTTTCTCTGCAGAAACATCTTGGGTGCTCAGGCTTATGAAGGACCTGAGACTCAGAATTCCAGACTGACATAAGCCAAGACTCGCATGCAGGCCCTGCTGTTGGTCACCAGTTTGCTATCTCTTGCAGTTGGTCAAGACAGCTGAGCTGGACCCTTCCCGGAACTACATTGCGGGCTTTCACCCCCATGGAGTCCTGGCAGCCGGAGCCTTTCTTAACCTGTGTACTGAAAGCACGGGCTTTACCTCCCTCTTCCCAGGCATCCGCCCCTACCTGATGATGCTGACTCTGTGGTTCCGGGCCCCTTTCTTCCGGGACTACATCATGTCGGGGGGTGAGTGTCCTCACCCTAGCCGAGGTAGCTAAGAAAGATGAGGCTGCTAGGTGGGTAAGGGGATCTGGGAGGGGACTGTCAACAATTCTACATTTCTTCCAAGTACTTGTTCAGTAACAGCAGATGCTAGACCCAAAGAAGAACTCTCTGCATACTGTGCTGGGGCAGGGCCAGGGTTGGGGGTGGGAAGAAGGAAGAGAACTCGGAGACTCCCAGCTATCTCTCTCTTTCTTGGGTTGCACCCGTCTTCACAATCCTGCCCCCTTCACCCAGTGTCTGACCCACCTTGCTCTCTCCCCAGGGCTGGTCACATCAGAAAAGGTGAGTGCTGATCACATTCTGAGCAGGAAGGGCGGCGGGAACTTGCTAGCCATCATCGTTGGTGGTGCCCAGGAGGCCCTGGATGCCAGGCCTGGAGCCTACAGGTTGCTGCTGCGGAATCGCAAGGGCTTCATCAGGCTCGCCCTGATACATGGGTATGGAGCTCTGGGGGTAACCCTGTGGGTCAGCTGCAGGTTTGGGTTTTGCTGGGGAGACAGCAAAAATGATTGTAGCTTCTATTTTGGCAAGGAGATTCTCAGGCCATAGATGAAAATTGTAAGTTGGGGTCTCACAGCCGAGTTTTTAGATACGTTTCCATAAAGAAGACTGGGGGAACCAGTGGTCATAGGTGAGAAGGGATGTTTGCTCTTGCCGGTATGAGCTCTGAGGCCTCTGGGACTCTGGAGGAATGGGATGAGACCTTGCTGCAGAGGGGAGAGCATCTCTCCCCGTGGGGAGAGGCATCTTTGAGGAAGTTGAGCCAGCTGACACAAAAAGGAGATTTTTCTAGGTGAAATGTAAAAATGTTTTACATCCCAGAGGATGCTCTCGAACATTTTGGTCCAGCTGTCATGGTTGCTACATGAGAGATTAGGAGCCTGAAAAGGACCTCTGGAGGTCAGAGAGGGGTCAAGACAGGCCTGCTTCAGTTTCTGGCTGCTGAGTCCCTGCCAGGTGACCTTTCCATCTGTGCCTCTCTGGGTTCTTTCGACTTCCTCTCCTGTGTCCCTCCAGGGCAGCGCTTGTGCCGGTCTTCTCTTTTGGGGAGAACAACCTATTTAACCAAGTTGAGAACACCTCTGGCACCTGGCTGCGCTGTGTCCAGAACCGGCTACAGAAGATCATGGGCATCTCTCTCCCTGTCTTCCATGGCCGCGGCATCTTCCAGTACAGCTTCGGCCTCATGCCCTTCCGCCAGCCCATCACCACTGTAGGTGAGCTGCGATCCAGACTGGGCAGGGCAGGCTTTGAAAGCAAGGCCTGGACCCCATGCAAGGGAACTTGGGAATGGGCAGCATATTCTCATGTCCTCGTGGGCTCCTATTTTAGATAGGGATGCATACCTACACCCAGATAATCCTACTGGCAAGCAGTCTGGGGTAAGAGCTGGGACAAAGGTACTGCTGGCGGAGTACTTATCCTCAAAGAGAGGTACTGGCGGCTGAGTACTCATTCTCAAGAAGACAGGACAGGGGCCCTGCCACGGGTCAGACAAATAGTCATCATTTGCCATATGGAAGCTTGGTTTGTTCTAGCAAGCTTTAAGGAGGGGATTACTATCTCCATCTCACTGCTGTAAAGCAGGGCTCAAAGAAGTTAAAGAACTTCCGAAAGCTCACATCGCCTCAGAGGAACAGAGCTGAGGCTGCACCTGGACTCTATCTGACGTTTTCCTAGGCCAGAGAAGGAAAGTTTAATTGTGATCCAGGTGACCTAAGAGGCTTGTGAAGAGAAAACAGAGAAGAGACATGTTAAAATTCAGCACAGGGCTGGGGAGATGATGGCTCGACATGTTTACTGACCAACTGTGAGTTCGATGCCCCAGTGCCCATAGAAACGCCAGGCACAAGGCACGGTGGTGGGCACCTGTAGTCTTGCGATGGGCACAGAAATACCAGCATCTCTCAGGCATGGTGGCTAGCAGCCTACCAGTTGGCAAGCTCCAGGATTAGTAAGAGACCTTGTTTCAAAAAATAGGATAAAGCACGATTGAGGAAAATGTTCGACATTTTCTGGGCTTCACTTATGCTCACACATGCACACAAACACATAGATATACGTACAAAAAGGAAAGTTTAAAAAAATGTGTGCCGAGGTCGGATGGTGGTGGCACATGCCTTTAGTCCTCGCATTCCGGAAACAGAGGCAGGTGGATCTCTGGGTTCAAAGCCAGCCTGATCTACAGAGTGAGCTCCAGGATGGCCAAGGCTAAACAGAGAAACCCTGTCTCAGGGGGAAAAAATGTGTGTGCCAACTAATAAGTAGACTCTGAATTAGACTCTGGGGGATTTTTCTGTAAGAAATTGCCACGAGCTTTGGTGTATAGACTTAACATAATTTTTCAGCTATTTGTCCATCTCTTTTGTTTTCTTCTTGGATTCTCATTCTGGTGACATTTGTAGAGAGAACTCCATTTCAACTCCACCCACCCACCTATCCACCCACCCATCCACCCATTTGTTAGTTGAGCACAGATTTGGTAATCCTTGCATCATGGCCTTACCGGGTTATATGGCAATGCCCTCATGGATTTGAATGTCACTGCTGCTGCTGCCTCAGGAGTGATCTCCAGGAGGAGAGGACACCGCCTTCCCAGCCAGGCAGACTTAGAAGCTTTCTAAGAGGCTTTCTCGTTTCTCCCAATGACCGGGAAGCATTGCACATAGAGTGGGCATGGCAGTGAAGAAGGGCTACCTGGGTGCTGACACCTCCCACTCCCCTTCTAGAAGTGCGGGGCACCTCCAGTTCCGGCACTTTGCACTCTCCGATTCACATACCCTGGAGGTGCAGTGTGGATGAGTACTGCTTCCACCCGGTTACTTAGATAAATCACGTCTTTGCCTGGGATTAAGGGAGAGAACACATGTAAAGTGCAGACATATTACCCAGCATATTGAAAGGAGTTGTTCTAAAACCTTAGAATTCAGTACCCAAGGGCTGGGGAGACAGCTCTTTTGGCAAAGTGCAAGCAAGAGGACCTTAGTTTGAAAGCCGAGTAAGGACCTATGAGAAATGCTGGCTGCGGTGCCACATGCTTTGAATCCCAGCATGGGGGAAGTAGCGACAGAAGGATCCCTGGGGCTCACTGGATGGCCAGCTAAGCCTCATCAGTCCCAACAAAAGACTTGTGTGTCCATAAATATAGCTGATGGCATCTGAGGAACACTGCCGGGGATTAACGTCTGGCCTCCACGCACATATATGTGCACATGAACTTACACTTATACACATGCGCGGGGTGAGGGAAAGGGTGGGGGGAGGGGTGGGAGACAGAGAAAGTGCAGAGTACCTGAAATGAGGGAAGGGTGGGGGACCCTTCCCAGGGCCACAGTGGTGCTCACACTGGGTCACCATCCTCTTCTGTCCCTTGCAGTGGGGAAACCCATCGAGGTGCAGATGACACCACAGCCCTCAGAGGAGGAGGTGGGCCGGCTCCACCAGCTCTACATCGAGGAGCTATGCAAGCTCTTTGAGGGACACAAACACAAGTTCAATGTCCCCGCTGACCAGCACCTGGAGTTCTGCTAAGTGCCTTTGGCGGGAGGACAGCCGCATCGGAGAGCAGGCAGAAGCGCTGTGATTAGAGGGGACTGGACTTCTACAAACCCAGCCCCAGCTGGCAAGAGGGTCAAGGAGGTCCTCGCCATGGGATTTGCATCTGCAGCCAGAGCCCTGATGTCTCCCTGTCCTTGGCCTGTCTACTCAACTGTAGAATTGGGGGAGGGGGTAGAGTGAGGAAAGGCAGGCAGAGAATAATTTCTGAGCCTCTTGTCATGGTTGTTATGTCACTCAAACATGACCACAGGACAACCAGGGGAAAGAACAATTGTTCTTCACCTACCCTGGAGGGATTGTGCAAGAGAAGCCAGCACCCTAGGCTTCCCCTGTATGAGTACCCCCCCAATCTGCTCCCTGGGTACCCTTATTCCCCTTTGAGCTGGAGAGGGCTAGCTAAGTATGCCCTAGCACCCCGTGTTTTTTCTAGATTCTGTGACCTCTGAGCTGTGACATGGATACCAAAGGAGCCCAGAAGGCAGTTAAGGAGGACAGAGCTCTCAGTCACTCACTGAAGTCACCTAATGGAAGCCACTTAAGTTTTTTAGAGAACTCCAGCCCCTGTCTTGGCACAAAAGGGCAGCTCCATACATGTTACTTCAATAAATGAAAGGCTTCTGTTTTAACTTCCTTCTCTTTCTCACAACCAATGGTGCTGGCTGGAGCCTCAGCTTGAGCCTTGTCCTGTGGCCCCGACCAGCCTCCTCAGAAGCTGGGTCAGACTGAGTCTCAGAAGACCATGTCAAGCCAGGCTGTTGTGGCGCACACCTTTAATCCCAGTACTTGGGAGGCAGAGGCAGGAGGATCTATGAGTTTGAGGCCAGCCTGGTCTACATAGCAAGTTCCAGGAAAGCCAGGGCTACACAGAGAAACCCTATCTTGAAAACCTAAAAAAAAAGGGGGGGGGGCTGTGTCAATCTCTCTTTTTCCTGACTGGCCATCCAGAACCTTCCATCCTAGAAAGAGCGGGAAGGGATATGCCTATGGGCAGACCATGACACTAAAAGCCAGAGATGAGGCACAGATGGTTGTATGTCTCCAGATGGCCATACTCTGGCCAGGAGAACTCTGGTTGAGCAGGGCTCCTGGGTCAGAAGTACTACACCTGCAGTCCAAGCACAAGGCATGGCTGGCTTGAAAGATTGCCCGACTGCTCCTCCTTTCTAATGGGAAACAGATCCCTCCCACGTGGGAGCAGTTTCTACAGACACTGGAGAAGTGTGCACTGGGATCCTAGTCCCTGCCCCACCTGTTTTCAGTGACTGCTTCAGTTTTAGTGTTTTAGTTTTAGACATAAAGACCACAATTTCTCGCTCTTGTATTGTGAGCAGTTCCCATGTGGAGTCACACCACCATTCCCTCCGTGGAATGCTGCAGAGTACATAGGAATTAGGGGTTGGGTGTCATGGGTGCTCAGCACCTTGTACGGGCACCTGGGATGGTATGCACAAGAACCAGGCAGAGGCAGGGTAATCTCTGAGTTCGAGGCTGCCCCGGTCTGCATAGTGAGTTCCAGGAGAGCCCAGGGCTATGTAGAGAGATCCTGTCCCAAAATCAAATAATCAATCACTCGGGGAGGAGAAGGCAGAGAAGTGCTGTCTTCTGGCCCAGGGAAGATTTGGAGCAAGTGGTCATGGGCAGGGTCTTAAAGAAAGGGCGAGATGGCAAAGCAGACGCTGATTAGAGACTGCAGCAGTTAGCTGTCGCTGGGTTAGAGCCACCAGGTGGCTGGGGGCTTCTCCGAGTTCTGACTTGCTTCAGCTGGTGCAGCTGCAGTGGGACACGTGGGTCATGTGAATGGCTGTATGTGCTGTCACAGCGGGGCACAGAGCCCGGCTTTATCCTGACTGTGTTTTTAGCACCCTATGATGACTAGATTCCAGAGGAATGAGAGTCCCAGGCTCCACAGCACGCAGTGTCAACCACACACTGTGCCTCTAAATGGGCACAAGGCCAGGAATCAGGACGAGATCCACCCCTGAGTGTGAAGAGGAGGGCCGCCACATCACAAAAGGTGCCGGAGAGTGCTGGTGGCCATCTTTGCACACCGTCTACCAAAAATTAAAAGTAAAAGCCTATGGCAGAATCCACCCCCCCCCATACCCTGCATCTCATGGCCATAATAAAGCCATTGCATCCCAAGAGGCCCAGTCAGCCTGGCATCTCTGGCCTGTTCTCCCCCCCGCCCCCCCTGTCTGACACCACTCTTTCTGCTCAAAATCCTTCCATGGTGCCAGGCCTTCCATCTGGTCCATGCCAGTCTTGGTCTCGGTGGGAACCAGGGGATAATCCCGAGGAGGGTTTCAAGCTGGGCATGGTGGCACATGCCTTTAATCCCAGCAGAGACAGAGGCAGGGGGATCCCTGTGAATTCAAGGCCACCATGCTCTACAAAGTGATTCTAGGGCAGCCAAGGCCATACAGAGAAACTCTGTATTGAACAAACAAACAAACAAAAAGAAACAAGTTCTTGAGGTCCGCAGGTGTTGGAAATCACAGAGTAGTGCTGTAAGCCACAGCTGTTGCACCAGACATTGTCACCGCCCAGAAGCCTAGTAGAACAGATGGAGGCATCAAGTTCCCCAGCCTAGCTAGTCATGCCCAGGAACCATACTCTGTCAAGGACATGGGCAGCTTTGAGAGACTTGTCAGGCAAGAGCAGGAATGTGCTCTCACTCCATGGTTCCTTCAACTGCTTCCTTTAACTGCCGCTGAGTCCTGGTGCCCAAGTGTAGAGGAAGCTGGGCCTGTGACTGCACCCAGGCAGGAAGGCTGCAGCCCTGGGTACAAGGCAGAGCCTGGAGGGTAGGGCTGGGAGGGATCAGTAGAAGACAGGTGATGTCTTCCTTGCAGCCCAGGGTCAGCTTGCTGCTTACCACACCCTCTTGTCCTGCTCTGGATATTGTTAAGCTTAGCCCTAAGTTTCTGTCATAAGAACACCATGACAACATTCATCATCACCTCTGTGATCATGCCTGAGTTGTATCTCAGACTAGAATGCTTCCCTCCCACCACCCTCCTGTTGCCTAATACCTCCTCCATATCCCAGCATGAGTCATCTAACCCAGGGAGCTTTTCCAGTGCCTGGGGGTGAGAATCGTGATTTCCCGGGGCTTCTCTTCCTCGGCCACTAGGTACCACTAGGCATCACGGACAGGATCTGATCCACTCTCAAATAAAACCCAGAGTTTCCGAGGTCCTGGCCAGTGCCTGGGGTGACATCTTGCTTCCTTCTGACCTTCGAGGCCCCTTTTCATGTGCCCTTAGGCCACCCAGCCTCCCCTCAGCCTCTGCACCCTGCCCTGCACCATTCATGTGCTTGCTCCAGCTTAGGCAGAATACTCCTTCTCTTTGACCCATTCAGTGTCACTTACCCAAGTGACTCCTTGTGTCATAACCTCAGTCTAACCTGCCCTCTTTCCTGAGTCAGGGTGGACATTTAGTTCTTAAGCTGAAAGGGTCATGGTCACAAATACATAAGGGCATATTGGGACTTTTCTGTCTCTCAGGGGATTGGGAACCTTTGAGAGCTAAAACCTAAGCTACAGACAGAGACAGACAGACAGGCAGGCAAGCAGGCACACACACACACACACACACACACACACACACACACACCATCTAGAGTACCTCAGCAATCCTCTAAGTGAAACTGGCAAATTAGCCTATCCTGCATTCTGGGCCTTTTAATTTGGAGGTGGTCAAGACTGTTATCGATCGCTGCCAATAGCCCAGTAATTTAAAAGTTACCTGCTTTAAGCAACACTTACTGACTCCAAGTTCCTGAGGGTGGCACTTGGGAGTGGCTTAGCTAGTGGCTATGGCTCAGGGTGCTAGGGAGTGGCTAGGTTGCTGACTAGGCTACACCAGAAAGGTTGCACAGGGCTGCAGGGCTCACCTCCACGCTCACTCACATGACTGATAAGCAAGAGCCTCTGTCCCTTGCCTTTGGGGCCTGGGCCTCTCCATGGGCCGACAGTGACAGGGCTTCTCCTGACCAAGTAGGTGGGAAGGGGGGTGGCGGGAAACTGCCTTCTATGACCTCTGAGTCACACAAGTCTATTCTTCCTCCATCTGTTGGTTAGGTGTGAGTCATTCTGTTCAGTTCACACTCCCTCTTAGGTGGCAACGGCTGCCAGTGTAATAGGATGAACCTTCAGACACTCAGCTGGGCTCTGCTGACCCCTGTGCTGTAGCTTGAGGCAGCCTGCCCTGGAAAACGCTAGAGGACAGACACCCAGCTAGCCAAGGAGAAAGCATGAAAGTGGGCGGGGCAAGTGTGAGCAAAGGTTGGAGCAGGAGCAATAATTGTGACCCCAGGCCTGGCTGGCATAGAGGACAGGGTGGCTTTTTAGCCTGAGGCTGCCAGGATGGAAAAACAGGAGGAGAAGGACTTGAGGAAAAGGACCCACCCCCTTTCACATGACCTTGGACTCCCCATGTTACAGACACCAGCTGCATAAGGCAGGGAATGTGGCCCTGAGCTCAGAGGAAGGCTTTGTGTGTTCAGCTTAAAGGGTGCTTTTCAGCCCGAGATGGAGAATATTGGCTACAGCAGTTGGGTTCCCTAACTCTACACGTATAATAAGCTCAGGCTGTAATGTTCACATTCCCACACCTCCTGGCCCTGTTACAGCCTCCTTTGGAGTGCTCCACTATGTAGGGAAGGCAATGTCCTCCGCCTCAACACACATGCAAATACACACAAGATTTTTCCGTGTGATACAGCAGGTCACAGGTCCTCAAGTGCTGGGGATGGCGGAGTCTCCTCCATAATCAGGCTGCCCTTTGATCTGGGGGAAGCTCTCAGACATCATCACCCAAGGGGACAAAGGGCTCGCTGAGGCCCAGCCTGTCTGACACTGCTTTATGGTGGCTTGAGTAGGGGTGGCAAGTAAGACAGGGGTCAGTCAGCACAGTAGAGCTTGTGGCCACGTGGCATGCGCCAAGGCTCAACCTCCCACAGAAGCTCAGCTTTCTGAGGACACAGAAAGAGGCAAGGGGGGAAGCTGCTGAGTGAGCAAAGGCAGACAGGAGGGACACTGGGGATAATGGCCGATGACGTGATCAGAGTACAAGGTGAGACTTTAAGGGTAGGTCTGTGTTCAGCAAACTTTTATCAACCCCTTGTGATGGACCAGAGCCTGGAGTTGAAAGGTGACCCCAGGAAAACAAGTATGGCTTTTCCTTGTTGGCTGTCCTACAGAACCCCAACATCAGGGAGGCAGGTACTCCTTTCCAAGGTTGAAGATGGCCTGGAAAACCTTGGAGCTGGTGTGGGGCCTGGGCCAGGCCGCATGGGCAGAGAGAATGGGCAGAACGGGGCATCTATAGTTTTTCTCGTGTTTAATTATTGTTTTGAGACAGGGTCTCACTGTGTAGCCCTGGCTGGCTTGGAACACGCTTATGTAAATCAGGCTGACCTTAAACTCACAGAAATCAAAAACAGCCTCTGGAATGCTGGGATCTGAAGGAGTGTGTCACGGCACATATGTTTATTGAAGATGCCAACCCTCCTCATGCTTAGCTGGTGCCCCCTGTGAATCATTTCCCTCAAGTCCTGCTGTCTTCAACTGCCATGGCTGTCCATAAGTGGGTATTCAGGGAATACTCACCCCTCTTGAAGAGCTCCAAGGATGGCTTTTGATAGATATGTGAGTTTGTATTTCTCACAGACCAGGTCTGTGTATTTCTTAGCTTCTGTGACTTCCCTTCCTCCACTGCTCAAAGCCCACTAGAAGGCTTCCTTTTCAGGCTGAGCTGGTGCCGGGTACATCCAGGCTCATCCTCAGTGGAGAATGAATAGACTTGAACCCATGAAATGGAAGGCATCCCCTTGCTGGCAGCTCCCACCCACTTTTGCTGATAGAGGAGCTTGCTTATGTAATCCTGGCTGGCCTCAAACTTTTGATCCTTCTACTTTAGCCTAGGCCAGTGCCTCCATGACTGGCTAGGGAAACTTTCTTCAAGGGGGTTGGTTATGTTTTATTGTTTTTTGTTTCTTTTTTGTTTTGATGTAGGTACTTTTGTAGCTCAGGCTGGATTCAAAGATACTATGTTGTCAAGAATGACTTTGATCTGGGCATGGTGGTACACAGCTTTAATCTCAGCACTGGGGAGGCAGAGGCAGGTGGCTCTCTGTCAGTTCGAGGCTAGTTTGGTCTACAAAGTTAGTCCAGGACAGCTAGGGCTACACAGAGAAACTCTTTGTCTTGAAAAACAAAACAACGAAAAAAGAATGACTTTGAATTTCTGATCCTCCTGTCCCCATCTCTAGAATGCTGTAGGCATGCCAGCTTTTAAAGAAACGTTTTTCCTTCTTTATAAGACTTATAAAATTCTCGTAATATGATGATCTCCGGTTACATCAATTTTTCTGCAGTGACATAGCTCCATTCTTCATGACTGAAGAAGTTTCACTGTGCGCATGGCACACTTCCTTTATCCACTCCGCTGTTGATGGACATCTTGGCTATTATGTATAGTACTGTGGTAAGTGCTGATGTTCAAGCTTCTCTGTAATACATTGACTTGAAGTTTCTTGGACAAATATCCAGGAAGGGTACAGCTGGCCACAAGACACTTCTAATTTGGCTTTTTGAGGAATCACCGTCCTGACTACCACAGTGATTGTTCCCATTCCTGTCAGCAGTGTATAATGGTCCCTTTTGCCCTTATTCTCTACGCTCTTCGCTATTATTTGTTTTCTTGTTAGTTGTCATTCTTGCAGGGGTGAGATGGAATCCCTGTAGCTTTTATTTGTGTTTCTTTCTCCCCCCTTTTGGTTCCTCCAACCCTTCCTCCTTCGCAGGACTCCCCAAGCTCTGCCTAATATTTGGCTGTGGAATTCTGCTCCACTCCACCTGTTGCTGGATGAAGTCTCTCTGGACTCACTGATGGCTGGTATGCTAGCGTTTGGTCCCAGCACATCTTGCAGCCCTGACAAACTGTCAGTCAGAGGTTTTGTGGCTGAGTTGGTGTCCCAGTTCCCCCACTTGAGGCCTTACCCGATTACAGAGAATGGCCAGCTAAGGCCCTGTGTCCCCCGTTCTAGAAGTCTCCCGAGACACTCCCCCATTCCAGTAGTCTCTGCCATTATCCTCTCCCTCCACCTCTCCTACCTCTTTCCAGCTGTTCCCATCCACACCCACCCCCAGTCCACCCGTGAAATCTATTCTATTTGCCCTTCCTAGGACGATCCTCCCTCCTTAAGTCCTCATTGCTACTTAGCCTCTCTGGATCTGTGGATTGTAGCAGGGTTATGCTTAAAAGAACTTTTAACTATAGGGAAAAAAAAGCAATAAATTCCTGGACCTATTAATAAGATGTCAATCACTAAGGACCAGAGGAGACCCCTATCTCATTTGAGGAAATTGTCAGACTGCCTCTGGGCTCCTCAAACAGTCTGAGGGAAATAAAGGTCCAGGGTTTTATTCTGTGTTTCTAATCCTTTGTGGGCCCATCCCATTTGTAAAATGGAATACAAATCACTAGAAAAATGAAAACAGAGACACACCAGTACTGTCCTAGTTAGGGTTACCATTGCTATGATGAAACACCATGACTAAAACCAAGATGGGGAGGAAAGAGTTTATTTGGCTTACACTTCCATATCATAGTCCATCATTGAAGGGTGTCAGGACAGGAACTCAAACAGGGCAGGAAGCTGGAGGCAGGAGCTGATGCAGAGGCGGTGGAGGGGTGCTGCTTACTGGCTTGCTCCTCTTGCCTTGCTCAGTCCGCTTTCTTATACAACCCAGGACCACCAGCCCAGGGATAATATCACCCACAATAGGCTGGGCCCTCACACATCAATAACTAATTAAGAAAATGCCCAGGCCAGGTGTGATGGCTCATGCCTTCGAACCCAGCACTCAGGAAGGTAGAGGCAGTGAATTGCTGTGAGTTTGAGGCCAACCTGATATACAAAGCGAGTCCAGGACAGCCAAGGCTACACAGAGAAACCCTGTCTCAGAAAGAAAGAAAGAAAGAAAGAAAGAAAGAAAGAAAGAAAGAAAGAAAGAAAGAAAGAAAGAAAGAAAGAAAGGAAATGCCCAACAGGTTTGCCTGCAGCCTGCTCTTAGTAGTCATTTTCTCAGTTGAGGTCTACTCCTCTCAGGTGACTGTAGGTTCTGTCAAGCTGACATAAAGCACAAGTACTTTTTACACTATTTCAACATATATGGGACAGGGCTTATGCTCTTTGCCTTGTGATATATGATATCCTGACTTAGAAAACAAACATCAGAGAGGTTGAACTGAGGTTAAGTAACTGAAAATGGCGCAGCAGCTTTGGAAGACAGTTCGGCAGTTTCGCACAAAGCTAATCACCAGCTTACCGAAAGTCACCTAGTCATCCACCCAACAGAACAGCAAACAAGCCCCCACATAAACCTGCACCTGATCTTTGTTCATCAGCAGGCTGAGAGTAGGCGACTGTTCCCCAAGCTGCAGTGTGCGCTCACACAGAGGAATACGCTACAGCCACAGAGAAGCAAGCTCCTCACTCACACAGCAGCATGGTGACTCCTAAACACATTTTGCTAAGTGAAGGGAAGCCAGCCTGCACAGGCTACACACTGTACGATCCCATTCACTTTGAGTTCCAGGGAAGGAGAAAATACAAAGATGAAATCAGACCAGTAATTGCCAGGGATTCATGCAGTCTTTTGGGGAGCACAGGAACATTTTTAGAGTACAGAACATGGTGTCTGCATGACAGTTTCATGTTGCTTAAAACCCACAAAGTAACTTTCGGTATGTGGAATTCAAATTTTTATTTATTTTTATTTTTGTTTATATATGTATTTTGGTTTTTCAAGACAGGGTTTCTTTGTGTAGCCCTGGTTGTCCAGGAACATGCTTTGTAAACCAGGCTGGTCTCAAACTCAGAGATCTGCCTGCCTCTTCCTCCTAAGTGCTGGGATTAAAGGTGTGTACCACCGATGTCTAACTTTACATTTTAAATTGAAAGAAAGAAATATAATTTGGATAGTCAGGAAAACACGAGGACTGGATTTTGAATCCCTAGCACCCTTGTAAAAGCTGGGGTAATAACTACCTGGAACCCCAGAACTAGGAAGGGGCAGACAGAAACAAGGAAAGCCTTGGGGCTCCCTGTCAGTCATGTTGAACCCCAGGTTCTGTGAGACAGCTTGTCTCAGAGCTAAGGTGGAGAGTGATGAGGAAGATACGTAACATTAACCTATGGCCTTCACAGCAGAGGCACATGCAAACATGCACATACACATGAATGCTTGTACACACATACACACAGAACGACCAGAAATGAAAATGTATCAATTTAAATTATTGTGGTTTTTCTTTCTTTTATCAGCTTGAAACAAAACAGTCATCTGGGAAGAGGGAATCCCAGCTGAAGACCTGCCTCCATCGGGTTGTCCTGTGAGCAAGTCTGTGGCCAGTTTTTCAGTTAATGATTGATGTGGGAGGGACTAGCCCACTATGAACAATGGCATCCCCAAGCAAGTGTTCCTGCCTTGTAAAAGAAATCGGGCTGAGTAAGCCAGGAGAGCAAGCCAGTTACTGGCACTCCTCCACAGTTTCTGACTCTGCTCCTGCTTGTGTTCCTGCCCTGACTTCCCTCGGTGATTGAGGGTGAGTGGGCCCCGTGAAAGAAAGCCTTTCCTTCCCAAGTTGCTTTTGGTCATAGTGTTTATCATAGCAACTAAAGTCAGGCTAGTGGCTTGTGTCTGTAATTCCTGCAGCTGGGAAGTAGAGGCAGGAGGATTAGAAAGTCGGTGTCATTTTCAGCCATAGTAAGTCTAAGGCCAGCCGGGGACAAGAGGCAGTGTCTTAAAAGCAACCAAACAAAAATATACTTTAAACTTGGGGGTTCCAAGGGGCAGTATAGGCTGTGATAACAGAGTTGCTTTAGAAAAGAGGTAAAAATGCCATCAAACAAAGTGGGAAGATGAGGGACAGACTTAGGTAACTCCAGAACATAGGACATGGAAGGGAAGCTGCAGGACCAGCATCAGAGTGGGGAAGACACAAGCATCCGCCGTGTCTGGAGATGCTGAGTTCTTCCAGAGATGGAAGTTCCCACATCTGAACAGGCTGCACTTCTACATGAGAACGAATATCTAAGTGCTCACTGGGAGCCAGTTTTCTCAATGCTGGGGAAGAAAGACTACCCATGTAGTCAGGGGATAAGTCAATGTATATTTTCACAGAGATGGTGGATAGCTACAGAAATCATAATAACATTCCGGTGTATACACAGGCTAGTACACACATGCGGGCTGCCTAGCTCTGGCTTCCGAGAGAGCCTAGAAGCAACAACATCGGCTAGCATTCCCTGAGCCCAGATTTCAGTTCCCAAGACTCTTTTCTAAGGAAGGGCTTGCCTAGGCCAGTGTGATAGCACAGTGGGTGAAGGTGCTTGCTGTCAAGCCTGAAGACCTGAGCCCCACGTGATGGAAGGAGAAAACCCATTACCACAAGTTTCCTCCTCCCCTCCATGTGTGTATTCTTGCATATGGGTTCTCATATGCATGCACACACCGAAAAATGAATAAACTAATTAGCTAAAAAGGAGATTCTTGAGATACTTGGGAAAATGGCAGATTCCAGGGCTGAACGGAGAAATATACAGAAGCCTGAGGAATCTTGGAGTGCCAGAAAGTCAAGACCAGCTCCAACAAACATACATACACACAAACAAATACAATGGTAACCCCTTCCCCCACAACCACACACGTACACAATGATAGTCATCTGACACAGGAGCCTCGTGGAAAGATCTAGTGACCATATCAGGGACAAATTAAGTTACTTTCTGTTCAGTATTTGCTACTTTTCTGTAAACCTAAAACTATTCTAAAACTATTAGTCTGCTTATATTCTTAAAAGTTGTTATAGGATGCTCTATTTGTTTTCTGGGAATGCTGCAGCGAGTTACCATCAACTTGGTCACTTGAAACACCAGACACCAGAGCTACTGAGATGGCTCAGTGGGTAAAAGCATTTGCCGGACAAGTTTGATGACCTTAGTTTGACTCCCAGGACCTGTATGATGGAAGGGGCAACCAACTCCAGAGAGCTGTCCTTTGATCTACACAGAGGACACATCTACATACACAAAATAAACAAATAGAATATAAGGCCTGTGCACATCTATATACACAAAAGAAACAAATAGAATATAACCCAAACTTTCCATCTATTAGCTGTGGGCTAGTTCATCGGTAGAGTACTTGTTTAGCATTTGCAAGGATCTGGGTTCAATTCCCAGCACCATAGCATGACAAAACAAAACAGGTTTGCGGGCTGAAGGTCTGAAGTTGGTGGCAGTAGTGTCACTTGTACAAGGTGTCAGCAAGGCCACCTTCCCTCGGAGGCCTTAGGGGATTGACCATTTTGACTATTTTTCCTTCGTCATCTTCTAAAGCTATATTCCACGGCACGGCCTTTCTCCATCTTCCAAAGCAGCAATGTCTTCAACTCTCTCTACTTCTGTTAGTGTGTCACTTCTTGCCTTCTATTTCTGTTTGCTTTTATTTTTTGAGATAGAGTTGCTCTGGCTGTCCTGGAACTCAATCTGTAAAACTCAGAGATTTGCCTGCCTCTGCCTCCTGAGTACTGGGATTAAAGTCATGTGCCACCAATGCAGCTCAGCTAGAAAAATCTCTTCTGTGACTACAGAAATGATAGCATTGGGAGCCCATCCAGATAATTCAGGATAATCTCATCTCCAAGTCCTTAATAGAATCACATCTTTTCTTTTCTTGCTACCTAGAATAAGCATTCACAAGTTCCAGGGTCAGGACAGACATTTTGGGGTATCATGTTTTAGCTTCCTAAGATGCCAAGCAAATTATTCATTCTGTATGAGCCTGAGACTCCTTATCAGGAAGTTAGATACTCAAATTAGACAAATTGGTCAGCCACTGGGACATTAAAGGAGAAGCTGGGACCTGAGAATACAGTCTTGGACAGTGAGACCTGGCACTTCCCTCGGCATACTCCATCGCTGCAAAAAATGAGATCCATGGTAGTTAATCAGGGAACTGGGAATAGAATTCTGAGTCCCAGATTCAAATCTTTATTTTTTTCTTTTGTTTTTTTCAAGAGAGGGTTTCTTTGTGTAGCCCTGGCTGTCCTGGACTTGTTTTGTAGACCAAGCTGGCCTCAAACTTACAGCAATCTACCTGTCTCTGCCTCTCAGAATGCTGGGATTAAAGGTATGAGCCACTGTGCCTGGCTTCAGATCTTAGCTCTCTCTTAGCTTTCAGTGTGATCTCAAGGACATCATTGTCCACATCATCACATATGAAGCAAGTCAAGAAGTTAATCTTGCCCTGAGAGGTCACAGTTACAGGATGTTCATACGTCCAGTGTCTTTCACTATCGGATCTCAGTGCCACCCAGGAACTGAGTAATGCTTAGTAATGGTAGCAATGACCGTGGCGCGGTGCAGGCAAGGTGGCGTCAAGGGGAAGGAAGAGCCTCTTTGTTTGGAGACTCATGTCCCCAAGCTCCCACAAGTCTAGAGCAGGGCTGGTAAACTACAACTTGCTCTGGAATGACTGTGAGCTAAAGGGAATTATTGATGAGTGCTTGCATACTTGCAGTCAGTCTGATGACAGGAAATAGGACTTTGAGCCCAAGTTAAACAAAATGTCATTCTTTAACAGAGAACTCCAGGGCTGGTGAGATGGCTCAGCAGGTAGAAGAGCTTGCAGTGCAAGCCTGATGAGCTGAGTTTGGTCCTCTGAACCCACAGTGAAACGAGAACAAACTCCTGAAAGACATTCTTTGATATCCACTCACATGCCTGTGTGTACATGTATGCACATATCGTCTGTCACACACATACATGTAACACCATAACTGGAGAGTTCCATTCTTATTTGTAGACTGCTAATACAAAAAATTAAACTGTTATTTACTTCAAGTTACAGCAGTCACATTTTTAGTGGGAATATAATCCTCTGTTCTACTTGCATGACACCCCCACTGTCACTGTTTGCTCTGAAAATCCTCCACTAGCCCATGTGGTTGTCAGTTTGCCCAATAGCCCCTATCTTCCCTTTATCCAACTTGTCCTAAGCCATCCCAGGTCCTCCTTCCATGACACAACCAGAAACAGCATTCCGGTGACATTTGGCCTCATCAGTCCCCTGCAGGAAACTTCCTGAGTCCTGCGCGTGCCCTCTCCATTCCCAGGGCTTTGGCTGTCCACACACCTCACTGCTTCCTGTCTTTTTTGCCAGCCACCAGACGTCTTGTGTGTGTGTGGGGGGGGGGTACCTTGCCTCCCCAGCAACTTGCACAAGCTGCCGGCTCTGCCTAAGACACATTTTCTACCCAAGTCTTCTTGGCCTTTCAAGTCATTGAAGGCATCACTCACCTCTAGAAAGCATCCCCAGCTCCATTTCCCTTGTTAGGCGCCTCTGCTTCCTGCCTTTCCCACTGACCACACCCTTTAAATGCCTGTGGCCACTACCAGACTGGGAGCCCCTCAGTGCTAGAGTTGATCTGTTCTGCACTGATGGCCACATTCACCACTGACAAGGACTCTGCCCATTCTTGCTGCTTGAGTAAGGGGCAGGCCAGGGCTGGGACTGGGTATCGTGAGGCCCAGTTCATTTCCTTCTCAGCCTGGGTCAGAGGTGGGAGTGGAACCGCGTGTGGGGGTAGCGTCAGCAGCGGAGCTCCCAGACGACTTAATCACTCTTTATAGGCAACCCCAGACAAACACGAGCCTGGGCCCTGGGGCTGGCATGATCTGGGTCATTGAAGTCAAAGGTCAATCTTCTGTGACCATCTGCAACTGACCCTGCTCTGGACATTGCCTACCTACCTCCTGTCCCTCCCCCAACTTTAATAAGAGTCAGGAACGAATAGGAGTTGGATGGCCAGGCTTCTGATGGGAGCCTAACAGTAGCGTGCACGAGTGCAGACATGTACCCAGGTCTGTGGGCTGGGTGCATGTCTGTGTGCAGTCGTGTGTTCCTGTACCCAAGGAGTAAGAGTGCATGACTATGCTTGTGTAACAGTGGGGTTCCTTTAGTTCCCCCAAACTGTTGCAACTGGCTCTTCCCTGTATCTCTCCCCAGTGCTCTGACTCAACACCATGCTTAGGGATCCCCGTTTCTGGGGACTCTCACCCATTGCTCTATGAACCCAGTGCCGTTAGGAGAGACCAGAACTCTGAGGTGAGAAGGGTGACCTCTCAGGGTGGCAGGGGGGACAGAGGAATGCTCTGGCAGACACCCTCAACCCCTTTTTTGAAATTTGGTGGTACTGGCAATTAAGCCCAGGGCCCTAGGCATGCTAGGCAAATGTTCTGCCACTGGAATTCGCATCTCCAACCTTCAGACTTCTTTCATCATGGCTAAATGTCCAGTTCTGGGCCACTAACCCTGTTCATCTCTTCGGCTTGTTGGGACCACCAAAGACACTTCCCATATGCAGGACATAGCAAAAGCCTGGTGACCGTTAGCCAAGAGGGAACAGGCTGATGTCCCACTTAAGCTGGAACAAATTCTAGGGCACGAGTCACATTCCAAGGCCTGCTTTGGAGATGTGCTGAGGCCCTGGACCTAGCTCAGCCGTTTGCTTAGCTTCTTCTCTGCTCTTCCCTGCTTCTCCAGCTCCATTCTGGAATTTCCTCTTTCATTGTTTCATTTGACTTGTTTGTCACAGGGTCTTCCTATGTAACCCAGGATGGTTGAAAATGGTGATTCTCCTGCCTCAGCATGCCCAGTGCTGGGCTTGCAAGCATATACTACTATGTCTAGCCAGGGCATTTCCTTAATTAGCCAGTCTCACAGAAACTCCTCACCTTAAAAGTCTGCTTTTGGATAGGCCATGAAGGGTGGGCCTAGAACTCTCACCCAGACTACAACAACCTGCTCTACAGAGAGAGCGCTGAGGTGCGAAGGGGGCATAGGTTTTTAAAGGCCCTCCTTTGCCAGCTAAGATGATACATGTTCATTCTCATCTCATCTACAGGGCTGAGGCCATCTTGGCCATGATCCCAAAAGGCTTGGGTTTGGAAAGTTTCAGACCCAGCTGAGTTCCTCCAGTCCTGGGGTGGTCCCCTCGGCTAGGCATGGTGGCTCATGACTTATCTAAGCACTTGAGAAGCAGAGGCAGGAAGATGTGTGTGTTTGAGTCCACTCTGGTTTACCAAGGAAGTTCCAGGACATTCAGGTCTATACAGAGAAAACCTGTCTCATAAAACAAAACAAAAAACCAAATCAGGTGTGGTAGCACACGCCTTTAATCCTAGCCCTCAGAGGCAGAGGCAGGCAGATCTTTGAGTTTGAGGCCAGCCTGGTCTACAAAGTGAGTTCCAGGACAGCCACGGCTACACAGAGAAGCCCTGTCTAGAACCCCCCCCCCAAGAAAAGAAAAGAAATTAAATACCTAGGGTCAGATGTTGGAAGTTGGTTCAGCAGTTAAGAGTATGGAAAAAAGGTCCCGTGTTCAATTCCCAGCACCCACGTGGTGGTTCACAGCCTTCTTAACCGTAGTTTTATGGGATCCAATACCCCAGTGCCTCTTCTGGTGTGCAGATATGCAGACAAAACACCCATATACATGAAATACGTAAATAAATGAATAAATAAATCTTAAAAAGAAAAAGTATCAATAAAGATGGGGTGCTTTTAATTCCAGCACTCAGGAGGCAGAGGCCGGCGGAACTCTGAGGTGGAGGTTCCAAACCTTGTCTTGGAAAAACAAAACAAAACAAAACACAAAACCAACCAACCAACCAAACAACAAAGGAGAGGATGTGGTTAGACAAGGTGAGAATTCCTCTTTGGGGATCTGTGCCACACTGCTGTCAAGCGTGGCTACCGATGAGTCGGACAGGCTGTGGGAGGCGAAGTCTGGAACCCCCTCTTTCTCAGGTGGGCCTTGCATGGTGGGAGGCCCCTACTTAGAAACTAGAGGCTTGGCTTCCAGCTTTCACCCTCTCACCGCCAGGCTGAGTGGCTTCAAGGGAGTCAAGTGACTCTATGAGAAATGCCAGCTTCTTACATGCAGACTGCCAGGAGGGAAACATGGTGAAAAACAGCATTTCAGAGTTCAGAGACCCAAGCCTCAGGCTTAGGCTGTGGTTGAGCACTTGCCTGTCTTGCCTGGAACCTTAGGATGGATCTCCAGCGCCCACAACCTAGCATGGTGGTTCGCAGCGTTCACTCCCCAAGCTTGGGGGTCAGAAGCAGGAGGATCAGAAGATCAAGGTCATCCTGGGCTACATGTGACCTTGTCTCAAAACAGCAGATTCAAACCTCAGTTCCACATCCAATGCCCATGGCTCTTTGAATAATTGAACCAGCTACTTACCCAGTCTGTGACTTAGTTTCCCCATCTGATAATGAAGACCATCACAGGAGTGACCTCACAGGTCCTGGTGAGGATTAAGTGGGATACAGAACACAGAGCACTTGGCAGTCCCCCGGCACACATGAGCCTTGAGATCTGGTGGCTATTTTTGCTCTTGTTATGTACCGACGTTGTATAACTGACTCTGTCCTGTGGCCTCACTAACTTGACACAGCGCCCAGGCTTTGTGACGGTTAAAGGATACCACATAAAGGACATGTTAGTAGAAACAGTTTTTAAAAACCTTTAAGGATTTTCCTTCCATGATCCACCTGCCTTGCCTCTAATGCTTTTCCTATGTGCTTTGGGCACAGGCCTGGTCCCTCAGTTGGGTGCACAGGGCAGGTGAGCTCACCTTGTTGGAGTAAGCATGGCTCAGTATGTGCAGTATGTGGACTGATTGGCATAGCCCAGCCCTGTTTTCTCTATTTGCTGAGGTGAACACAAGTCATGCAGGCTTCACCTTTCCCCTACTTCCTTGACAGCCCTCATCTAGACATGGTCACGTGTTCATTTTGTTTCTTCAGGGTAGAAAGTATTTATTTTGATAAGGGTACCTTTAAACTTTTTTTATTATAGCTATGTATAATGTGTGCTGTTGGGAATATATGCGGGGCGGGGCTGCATGTCAAGGTTTGCATGTGGAGACCAGAACACATCAGTTCTCTCCTTCTAATATGGGTTCAGAGGGTGAACTCAGGTCGTCAGGCTGATCCACCGAGGCATCTCAGCAGCCTGACTTTCAATCTTTAATTACGGCAAAACACGAGTAACATAAATCTTGTCGTCCATTGTTCAAGTACATAGATCCATCACCATGCCACCTCCAGAGCTTTGGCTCTCTTGCAAAAGCTCTAGCTTTCTGTTTCATTAAATTTTTACTCTCTCCATCCCTTGTTTCTTATTTTCAATATTTTATGTGGATAAGTGTTTTGTTCGCATATATGTATACACGATGTGCATGTGTGCATACATTCAAGCACCACCCTCCCCATGTTTGATAAAGGAGGGCAGAAGAAGTCATTAAATCCCCTGGAACTAGAATTGGGGACAGTTGCTAGCTGCCCTGTGGGTGGAGAGACTCAAACTCAGGTCCTCTGGAAGAGCAGCCGGTGCTCTTAACCACTGAGCCATTGCCCCTTGTTTCTGTTTTTCTCTTCTATGAGAGAACTGGGCTTGGTAGGATGGTTCTTTTGTTGTTGCTGTTTGGTTTGGTTTGGTTCGGTTCGGTTGGGTTGGATTTGCTTGTTTTTCTAAGACAGCCACTCACTGTGTAGCCCTGGCTGTCCAGGAACTCACTATTGTAGACCAGGCTGGCTTTGAACTATGCCTCCCTCATACTGGGATCAAAGGTGTACACCACTAAACCTGGCTGTTTTGGGGGGAATTTGTTGTGGTTTTGGTTTTTCAGCAATTTATTTTTACTGTCTGTACATTGGTGTTCTACTTGCATGTATGTTTGTGTGAGAGTGTCAGATCCCCTGAAACTGAAGGTCCATACAGGTGTGAGTCACCATGTAGGCGCTGGGAATTGAACCAGAGTCCTTTGGAAGAACTGACAGTTCTCGTAACTGCTGAGCCATCTCTCCAGCTCCAAAACTGGCTGTTTTGTGTGTGATCTTTTTATAAATATTTGTTGAAGCCAAATATGGTTAATCCCAGCAAATCTCTGCTATCAAGGCCAGCCTGATCTACATAGTAAGTTCCAGGACAGCCAAAGCTATATAGTGAGACCCTGTCTCAAAAAGCAAAACCAAAACCAAACCGAAACAAAACAAAAACCAAAAAAATCAAACCAAAACCCAAATAAACAACAACAACAAAAAGTATTTACTGATCATTTCCTATGACCCTGATGCTATGCCAAACCTAGGATGCAGGGGAGACTCAAGGGCTGTCACCAGCTGTAAAGATTTAAGGGTCAATAAGCTTGAACAAATATAAAAGGCGATTTTTGTCATTTACTCATTCAACAAACCTCCTCTGCCTCCCATCAGGCTTATGGAACCGGGAAGTAGCAGCGTGAGATCCCTTTCCCCCCTCTCTCCGGAGTTTTTCTGACTGGTGTCGGGTTAGTGGAGCCCTACTCCTAAGCCTCTCTGCTGAGCTGGCTCCCACCTGAGAAACAGCTGCTAGGGAGATGGCTGGGAAGGACAGTGCCTTGGGAGCTCAGACATTGGGTCCAGCTCAGCTCTATAGGAGTTTTGGATCTTGGTTTCTTTTCTTCCCCTCCTCTGCTGTCAAACAGGAACTAACAGCACCCTGTTCACACGCATCACACACCTTTGTACCACAGGGAGAGGATGGCTACGCTGTGACCATCAAAGCTCTAGAACCTGGGGGTTCTCCCTGCCCACATTCTGCGGATGGTAATTTGTGTGTGCTGTTGCTTAAATAGTCATTCCTGTGACTGTTCCAAAGCTGTTCTTTATTTCCCTCCCCGTGCTCCTTGACACAGATTCATACAACTCCAGATTGCTTGCTGTTTCATCTCCACAATCCAGGCAGATAGTATGGTCCAGAAGCAGCCAGGGACTGGGTCAGAGGTCACAAAGCAAACAGACCTGCCTGACTGTTCCCAAGTGAGTCACTTCATTACCTGGCCCTACCAGGTACTCTCACCAAAACAAAGCAAAAGCCACAGGGTCTCTAGTTGTTAGTGCCAGAGGCCATCCATCACAGGGAAGGGATGCCTTTGCTACCCTGACCAATGAGTCTTCCGAAGCAGGGAGCAGTGGTGGCTGCTCGCCAAGGCTTTGTTTCTGAGTTTCACTTGGTCCTGTTTAATCTTCACACCATCTCCCTGAGGTTGGATAGCACCCTGGAAAGATTAAATAACCAAGACACAGAAAGGGGAGGTAGCTTTCCTGGGCTTGGGCCACACTGCAGCGTATGGAGTCCCAACCAGGCAGCCTAACTCTTAATCCTGTTCTGAGTGTACCTCTGTGGACTGTACCACCAGCTCAGGAAGCTGAAGGGGTTGACTTAAGGTCATGCCATGGGGTGTCTGAGATTATCTCCCTGTCTCACAGCTCTGTAGTTAGGAGTCCCCTGGGGCAATGTCCTTCTCTCCTCCTCTTTCCTTTCCATTCCCTCTTTTTCTTCAACTACAACACTAGGGATTGGAACTAGAAGCTGGTGCATGCTACACAAGTGTCCTGCCGCTGAGGTGTGGCCTCAGCCTTCTCTTTATTTTGAGACAGGATCTCACTGAGCTGTCCAGGCTGGCTTGAACTCACTCTACAGCACAGGCTAGCCTTGAGTTGGAAAGGACATTAATCTCTCTCTGCAGAGTTTGGACTTCGGCTTGGAGTTCATGTGATAAATCCTCTGGGGTTTCCCATGTGTCACAAGTGTTCTCTAAGGGGGTCTTTCTTCATGGGTATACAGCAGAAGACAGCCTTGGTGCAAACTTGAAAGAAGCAATCTAAAAACATCTTCATTTATTTCTAAGTTCTAATGTCGGGGGAGGGGGGCAGGGGAAGCAGAATTTAGACTTACGGGTTCTTCTCCGGGATTCTACCTGCCAAAAGCACACATGAAGATGCATGGGGCGCTATGCTGTTTGCACAGTCAAGAAGTCTACTCTTTTCTCTGACCTAGCACTTTGCAAAGTGAGAGTCTGTCAGAAGCCCCTAGAAAACAACAGATCACCCTGTTGCCAGGACCCAGGCGGTAGTATGCTGCCTCTGGGGAAGAGCCTAAGCAGCTCCCAAACACAATTCCTGAGGCACTTGTAGAAGTGAAAGACACAGAAAGCCCTGTGCCTGGGGAGGGCCAGGAAATCATCTCTGATACCAAGCAGAGGGGCCCACCATTAGGGAGAAGTCTCTTTCACCAAAGATTGTCTGTGGATGCAAGGCAGCAGGTGGCTGCCATGGGGAGAGGTTCTGGGAAAATGGAGAAAGCTTGTGAAGTAACTAAATGGGGGATGTTAGGTAGACAGGATTTCTAGATCCCAAGTTTCCATGTAATGAAAACAAAATACAGTTGATGTAAACAACAGGAAATGCTGCCTCTAACATCTACCTAGGGACTTCCTATGGTGTACACACACACAAAGGGGCAAATGCCCAACTGTAGCCAACCTTATTTTTTAGTAACTTTATTTATCTTTGTTCAGCCTATAATAGCTTGCAGCTGTGCTGTTCTACTGGGCCTTTCTGAGACTCTTCTAATTTTGTGTTGAGTCTTCTAATGCCCAAATAGATTCTGTTAAATTTAATCTAAAGTCTTTAAGAAAGACCCACTTTCAAGACCAAGGGAGGTGAAGCTGGCCTGCTCACTTCAGGTGGTTCACAACTGCCTGTAACTCTGGTTCCAGGGAATCCATAGCCACCAGCCCACATGTGGCATTCTCTCTCTCTCTCCTCACTTAGCTCGAGTTTTCAAAACCATTTATGGTACAATGGCTGTAACAGCACATTTACCACCATAAGCATTTGGAGGACGTGAGAAGCACTCGCAGCTACACTGGTAATGCTGGCTCTAACCCCAGAACTTTAAAATCCGCAAACAGAAACTCCTGCGATTTTCCCTTCCCTTCAGTTCCTGGCAGCTTCAGGATTTGGGGTTTCTCCCTTGTGATGAAATGTTCTAAAAACAGACTGTGAGGATTGCATGATTCTCTGATATACTAAAAATCCATCCAACTGTGTGATTTTAGCAGTGAAATGCATGATGTGTGAGTTACATCTCAGTACCATCATTACAAAATGAGGTAGGGGAGAGATGGAGACGCGTCTCCCAAGGCTATTCTCGAAATGAAGTACTACAAGTATGCCTTGCAGTGGTGGTGCATGCCTTCAATCCCAGCACTTGAGAGGCAGAGGCAGGAGGATCTCTGTGAGTTGGAGGCCAGCCTGATCTACAAAGCAAGTCCAGGACAGCTAGGGCTATACGGAGAAACCCTGTCTTGAAAAACAAACAAACAAAAACAATAAAATAACACAAAAAAGAAAAAAACGAAAGAAATACTAGAAGTAAACAATATGTCAAAGGAGTAGTCAGCTGACCAGATGGCTTAGTGTGAGAAAGAGCTTGCTATCAAGCTGATGGCTTCCTAGGCTCCACATGGTGATGAGACAGAGACAACTTTGCAAGCTTTCCCTGGCCTCCACACATGTGCCCCAACATATGCACATAAAAATGAATAGATAAATGTAAAAAGAAAAAAAAAAGTAGCATTTACCAGCAAATTGGAAACAGCTGAGGAAAGAAACTGACCATTCACTATAGCAATAGTCACATTCAAAGAAAAAAAAGGGGGGTTGGGGGACTAGGGAAGACACAGCTAGGAGCTGTGGGACAGTGAACAACAGTCCAAACACACATGCAGTGTGAGCCCCAGGAGGGGAGAAGAGAAAAGAGAACATATTAAAAGAGATAATGGCAGAAAAAAATTTCCAAATTCAATAAAAGACAACAGATCACAGACCAAAGAACTCTGGGATAAATACAAAATACACACATGCTTAGATATATAGTCAAACTGCCAGAGACAAACAAAACCAAACCAAAATCAATCAATCAATCAATCAAACAAGCAGAAAAACCCCAAAGGTTAAAGGTAACCTGGGGGAAGTTTTATACATATATCTAAAATGAAACAAAACAACAACATCGAAAAGCAAAGACAATATTGACTCAGGCTCCTGCCAGATGCACAAGCCACAGCACAACAGGGTGACACCTGAATGCTGAGAAGCAGCAGCCACCCCACAATTCCATCACACTGAAAATATCACTCCAAAAGGATGGCTAAGGAAGAGTTTGTGCCATTCATGGTAGCACATTTGATCGCAGCATTTGGAAGGCAGAGACAGACGGATCTCTGTGAATTTGAGGTCGGCCTGGTCACACAGTGAATTCTAGGACAGCCAGGGCTACATAGTGAGACTCTATCTTGAAGAAACAAAACAAAACAACACCATACACACACACACACACACACACACACACATACACACACCCCAAAACAAACAAATAAAAAACAAAAAAACAAGAAAGGCCTGGAATCAATAAATTGAAGAAAAAAAGCAAACTGTAGCTAAGGTAAGCAGAATAAAGGCATTTAGATAAAAAACAGAGGTAAATAAAATTGAAAACAGGTTGAAAAATGAGGCTGGTCAAAGAGGCTGGACAATAAAAAAAAAAAAAAAAAAGAATAAAGACACAGACTGTCAGCGTGAGGATTGAAAAGTTATTGCTTCCCAAAAGAAGTAATCCAGAAATCAAATTAAGGCTTTTATCTTATGATCTGAGCTACTATAACAGATGTTTCATGCCAAGAAAAAAGAAGCAATTTAGAGTCAATACAGTGTAGGTATGCAGTGTATATAGTTATTGGTATTTAATGATATTTAAATTATTTCAGTTATATTAAGAAACTAATAATTTATGACACAGGAAAATACGATATAGTGAAGGTATGTTCTATCTTTCTACATCCAATGATGAGGACATTTTCTCAACGCTTATGCTCCTGTCTTTGTTCCAGCAGTAACAGTCCAAACTGAAGTTAATCCTGGCTTTTAGAAACGGCCATTACCTACTTGTGTACCGTCATCAGTGGTGGGGCTTGTTTCCTTATTCTGAAAGCCATGTTCAAATGAAGGCTAATGTTTCCTTTCTGCTACACATTCACATGTAAATGTTTCGAGCTAAGATTCATAGAGCTGGATAACAAAATTGACTATACATTCCTCTTTAAACTTCCCTCTAGTTGGTTCCAAAGGGTGTTGCAGAGACAGCACAACCACCTAGGGTTGTTTCCTGGGCTGTTTACAAGAGTGAAGGTGAGCTGAGTACGTAGGATTTTTTTTTCCCTCGATGCTCTTAATGTGTCTGTGACTAGCTAGCTGCTTTGACTTCCTGGCAATGATAACTGTAACCTGAAATGGCAGCCAAAATAAACCATTTCTCTTGAAAGAAAGAAGAAAGAAGGAAAGAATAGCAAGTGATTGTTATGATCAGCTGTTATGATCATCTGTAGAGCAGCGTGTGTGATATGTTAGACTAAATGTCCTAGTGGAGGGCCTCAGAAGCAACGAGGCCATTGCTTCCATAACTGTTCATTGTATAAAAGTGAGCCTGAGGCCAGTCAGGAGGGAAGGGGAGGCCTACAGTGCACTCACTGCTGTGGACAAGAAACCTCTGGTCCCAAATGGGGTGAGGCTGACCTGGCAGAGAACAAACTGGGCTAGCTAACTGAGTTCAAATTCCCCTGAGTTTATCTTGGGTCTGAACCTGTTTCTCAATATCAGGTACACAAGAAGTGACTGCTGTGGCAGACTCGATTCTGGGGATTGCCCAATGGCAGTGTTGTAAAAATACTTCCCTCCGCTCCTCCCTTTACTCTCTAACCCCTTCCATTCGGTCCCAAGCATTGCCTCAGCTTTGGACTAGCCAGGGTTCAAGTCCCAGCTCCTTCTCTAACTAGTGCCCCCTCTCTAAGCCTCAGTACCGTCTCTGCCTTAAGGCTGTCATGAGCTCACACCTTTGAAGCTGTTGTGGCACCCACAGGACAGGATGCACCCTTTGTGCTGGGCACAAGGTTAGATCTAAACATGTATCCGCCGCTAGCATCTTCCCTAAAGGAGTGTTCTCAGAAAACCCCAGTGCAGACCACATACCATGCTCTCCATCTGACCTTGAACCTTAGAAGCTCCAGGAGGGCAGAGGGGAGTCCTGTTTCTCTCTAGTGCACACACAGATTTTAGCAAGGAGCATGGTAGTGATAGATGGTATTGGGTGAGTGGCTGAACACACCAATGGATGAATGGGTAGCATCAGCTATTCTAAATACTGTGAGATTTAAAACTGCATGGCCCACGTCCACTGAATGTGCACGGCTGCCGAAGTAGGAGTGGACAGTGAGGTGGATAAGATTCATCCTTCATCCTTAATAATTCAACAACTGTCTCTGAGATGCACCTTCTGTCAGCTCTCATGCTGGGCCCGGGAATCTTACCCGTCATTCTTCCTTTGAGCGGGTCACAACCTCCAGCCTCCCAATGTTCCTGCAGCTGAGTGACTTTCCCTGGAATCACACATTTCCGGGGGCAGGATTCCTGGTACGCCAACTAGAACATTTACCTATTAATTTTGTAGCGCTGGGGATGGATCTCAGGGCATGCTAAAGACAAGGTCTATCACCAGCCTGCTGGCGCAATGTAACAGAGCAAGGCCATGCTCCTCGCCAGCGCAGCTCAGGGCTTTGCTCTCCCAGGGTGGAAAACCACCAACAGCAACAATTCCTGGGAACTTGTTAGAAATACAAATGATGGGCTCCCAACCCAGAGCTCCACAGTCAGAAGCTCTAGGAGTGGGCCCGGGCACTTGTGGAGCGTGTGGTGTATGTATGTGTGAGTGTATGTGTGTGTGTTTATGTGTAGGCTAGAAGTTGCTCTCAACTTCTCCCCACCTCATTGTTGTTCTTTGACAAGGTCTCTCACTGAACGCAAAGCTCACTGATATAGTTAGGTTGCCTGGAGCTCAGTGTTTGACAAGGCTGGTCAGAGCTTCAGGGCTCCTCCTGTCTCTGCCTCCACAGTGCTGGGATTACAAGCATGCACCCCCCCATTCCTGGCTTTTTGTGTGGGTGCTGGGTCCTCGTGTCTGCATGGCAAGTACTTTATCAACTGAAGCATCTCCCCAGCCCAGTTTAAGGATTGTAATGAACCATAAAGGTACAGTAATATGGGCACACAAAGAATGGCTCAATTTGTCCCTCCTCCACGCAGTATCGCTTGCCCATGCCACCCCTCCCTACCGTTTTACCTAAGTCCTCTAAACTTCCTCTGTTTACGTCATCTGTGGGCAGAGGGTGAGTCTTGTCCATCACTGTGTGACACCGGGCAGTTCAGGACTTACTAGAAGAGGTTGTTTGAGAAAGAAGTCTCGAGGTTGTTGCGGAGTTCCGTTTATTCCTAAGGCTGCTATGGGTGACATCAGCTCCTTCCAGGTCCCCCTCACAGTGTTTTCCTTTGTGATTAGCAGTCTCCTACTGAGTAGTGGTCCCTTTCTGGGTTGAGGAGAGCATTTCTGTCATTTCTGGTCTCCTCGAGTTCTACTGGCTTCTCCACACATTTCCCCTGTTTCTACGCCTGTCATGTGTGAACAAAACCCTTTGAATGTGTTGCTGTGTCTTCAGGCAGGAAGCCCTGTCCTGCTCTCCCATTCTTCAACCACGATCCTTCCGTGGGTGGCACTGTCAAGAACTGTGCCCCAGGCCCCGTGGTGGGCACTGCGTTCTCGTCACCACGCCTTACTACAGCCCCAGGAGGGGGAGAGGAGTCAGTGAACTTACTTCCAGAGAATGGAGCCTAGGGAAACTGAGGCATGAATAACAACATGAACACATGGCGAGGTCAGGGCTTTGTTGCTGGTGTTGTCTGGGACCCAGGTAAAGGTCTGGGGTGTAGGTGTAGGGATTACAAAGGTGTGTAGATTAGAAAGCTTTTGATTAGGCAGCACTAAGAACTACCAGAAAAAAAGAATCTGATGGCCCTGTCCTGAGTTCCTACTTAGTACTATGGGTGTGAGAGGGGCCTGGTGCATTAGAGCCACACTTTGTGCCTTGTATAGATGCATAGGCCTCACCATCTGCCTGGCCCTGGCCCAGAACTTACTGCCTATACTGGAGGAATGTTTAAATGGTTCTTCCCAGACCCCTTGAAGACTCAGAGGGTTAAATATGTATGGGGATGACCATATGGAACCCTGGGGTCATCCTTGCTAAATTAGACCATCCCTGTCACCCACGTCACCTCGAATAAAGTTGCACTTGAATAAAGGCTGTCCGTGGTGAAGCGCTGGGGTAGCCAAGCTTAGAGGGACATCCCAGAACTCAGAAGGCTGACGCAGGAATATCAGCATGGACTTGAGAGCAGCCTGAGCTACACTGTGAGACCCTATTTCAAAAGACCAAGTCAGGTTGGTGATGCCTGTGATCTCAGAACATGGGAGGGAAAGGCAGAAGGGAATCTAGGGAAGTCTAAGTATAGACAAGTAACAATAACGGAAGAGCTAGGGCTCAACAGTCATGTGCTGTGTCTGCTGCTTCTCTAGGATCTGGAAGAGCACACGACTAGGGGTCTCAGAAAACGTGGGCCAGCTAGAAGGGCAGATGAAAAATGGATTCACTGTGAATTCTTGGTAATTAAGTGTGTAAGTCTCCCAGCTCCATCCTGTTTGGGGGAAAGGCCTTGGGCCAATTGAGTAAGAACATTGCAGACAGAATGATGCAAGGGGCTCTCTGTACATATTGCAACAGAACATTCTAAAAGGGACTGAGGCTACTTTGATGGCTGGCTCCTTAGGGGATCGGCTCTGCTGTTATCCTGTCAGCCAGACCTGCACACAGGCAGGACCACAGGCTACCACTGAGCTCCCTAAGGGCTGCTCTTACTGCCGGTGTGCTCTTGGCTCTGGTTTGAAACCCAGAAACTCCTTCACTTAGCCCCTTCCCAGCCTTTGCCCTCTACCCATGTTACTGAGTCCTGGAGATCCCCAGACTTGGCATCCCTCTAAACACCCTTGCTGGCCTTGAAAGGACTTCATTTTGTTCCAGCTGTGTCGCCATTATCCACTCCTTCGTCCCTCAATTCCTCCCATCAATATCACCCAGACCAGTCACAAAGCTGGACCCTGGGGCACAAAGAGGACTCTGACACTTTTTCTGCCTCAGAGCAGTCTTTCCATGGGGGGATAACTATTTAGGCATTAGCTGTTACAGGCCCAATGGAGGACAGAAGCTAGGGATCTGATAGGGGACGGGGTCTTCCTAGGGCCATGTGTTACATACCTCCCTTTCTCTCTCAGCCCTGATCTCCACCTTTGTCTTTGCAGTTTCCTGGGTGTTCAACATGGCCGACATCAAGAGGCTTGCATCACCCTCCGGGTGGCAAGAAGTCCTGCCATTAGCCTTGGGGGAGGAAGGGAAGAACAGAGAATAACCCTGCCAGGTTACCACGGGTTGTCTTTGCCCACAGCTCCTATTGGGCAGTCTTCTCCCCTCAACTCCCACTCTGTAGAGCTCTCTCCCTTTGGCTCCTCTGTCCATGGGCCTTAAATGTCAATAGTTTTGGAGAAAGTCTCCCATATTCATGCCCACATCTTTGAAAACGGTCTTTGTATTAAACGTTCCTCAAATTACCCAATTTGAGTAGGCTGCTCCCTGCAGGGAATCTAATTTAAGGCAGAGGTGATCAGGAAGGAGGTGCTGGTTAAAGGTGTTCTTGTTAGTGACCTTACAGAGCATTAAAATGAGCATGCCTCGACTCGGCTAAAATCCTCCATGGTTCCCATTGCTCTAAGGACAAAGTCCACATTCTATAGCCTGGGAATTGAGACTGCACCCTCTCTGGCCCCTAATGACCAAATGGCACGTCTAGAAGAAGGACAGTGAAGGGCTTAGAAATGGGAGAAAGCACAGGAGGGTGCAGCCCTGCCACATAGCAGCTCCAGCTGGCAGATTGCGACCGAGAGAAGGAGATGATGAGTTCTGAGCCAGCGAGCCATGCCAGGCTGCCTTTCCCTTGCCCAAACCTTTGCCCTCTTTCTCTCTGTAAGTGAAGTGAGCCCGTCCCGAGTTGAACCTCAAAGGCCCTAGCCATGAGTGTGAGACTGGTTTAAATCCTACCTGATCCCTGATACCCATCAGCTCCCTAAGATTAGTCTTTTCGATGACAAAATGGGAATAATCTCACGGGACTGTGGGAGCTGTTTAAAGGGGGGTGATGGGTGAGAGCTCCCTTTCACCCAGGAGTTCTGTGTTCAAGGGGGATCCTTCTGCAGCAGGAAGAGCAGGAAAGGCATGTGGGCTGCAGGCTAGAGAGACTGGGGTGTGGATTCCAGCTTTCCCACAGGCTGAGCACCCCTCATCTGAAATGCTCAAAGCCAGAAGCCTTTCAGACTTCTAATCAGAGGTACATTTACAGTGCGGCCCAGGACATTTCTCTTTACCTCTTTGCACCTCATTCGCTGAGCAGGGTGATAATCATGGCTGCAGTGGTTTCTACCATCTTCTATATGAAGGAGGTAGGTAAGGTTCCCATCCAGTCTGTACACCGATCCATAGAAACACAAGGTCATACCCATAGTTCCTAGTAGCACCCTTCGAGGTGCTGGTGGCACATGCCTTTAATCCCAGCACTCAGGAGGCAGAGGCAGGTAGATTCTCTGTGAGTTCAAGGCCAACCTGGTATACAGAGTGAGCTCCAGGACAGCCAGGGCTGTTTGTTACACAAAGAAACCCTGTCTCGGGAAAATAACAAACAACAACAACAACAAAAAAATCGTAATGGTGACCTGACACTGGTGACTATGGAGTATTAGGACTGCCAGCTGAGTAGAGCTCCCCTTGGTCAACCCTCTGGAACTGTCGCTCGCTGGTCATTCAAAGTGCTCAAGAGCTGGGATGGGTAGCAATGCAGGAGCGGTGACAGGTCTAGAACACATCGTATAGCTGACCTTTTCATCCTCATTAAGAGCAGGCAGGCCGTCACAAAATTCTAAGGGTGTTCAGACGAATAGAGAGGAAAACAGAAGTCAATAGCCACCATGAGCCCCCAACACCCACCTTCTTACAGAGGAGAAATCCGAAGTCAGTGTTCTCTCTTATTTATTTTCATGTGTGTGGATGTTTTGCCTGGTTCTGATCCCCTGGGACTGGAATTATGTTCAGTCATGTGAATGCTGGGAATTTAACCTGGGTTCTCTGGAAGAGCAGCTAATATTTTTAACTGCTGAGCCATCTCTCCAGCCTCACAAAGTCTTCTCTTAAACTTCTAACTGTGGGTCTGGTTTTTCCACCTACATCTAATCTGAGCCATAGCTGTAGAAGCTGGATGAGAAGGGAGCTCTTGGACTTCCTCTGTAGCTCTTGGTACATGTTCCCACATTGAAGGGTCTAAACTAGGAACTAGATTTTTTTTCTTCTCAAGACAGGGTTTCTCTGTGTAGTCCTGGCTGTCCTGGAACTCTTTCTGTAGACCAGGCTAGCCTTAAACTCAGAGATCCATCTGCCTCTGCCTCCTGAGTACTGGGATTAGAGGTATATGCCACCACTGCCTGGCATTAGGGACTAGATTTCACAGTCCTGTTTCCCAAACCTTCCACCTATACAAACACTGCCAGCTCAGTCTGTCTTGCAAACCCGTCATCTTATCCAAGACTCCACATCCTTCTCAAGCTCTATCATTCACAGGATGAAGCCAGACCCAGTGCTGAACATTGAAATCCCCCAGATTTGGCTCTTGTCAATTTTTCAGCTCTACCTCCTACCTTTTCCTCAGCTCACCATCTATATCTCATTTCCATAGTAGAAACTATCTCATTTCTCATAGTAGAGTTTCACTCCTGGACCTCTGTCCATGCTGGACCTCTGAATATATGGCCTTCCTCTCTGATCAACAGGACCAGATTCATCTCATATCCAGTAGCAATATGCCTCCTCTTGACTTTCTCTTTTATCATTCCCTGACTACTGTCACATCTATTGGCCAATCCACTGTTCACTGAGTTTCTTGGCTAAGTCAGACCCAGAGTGGGCACAGACCAAGGGCTCCTAGGCTTGGGTAGATTCCAAGCTCAGTGGAGGCAGGCAATGGCAGCCAGGAGGGAAGGGCTGACCTTGGCCTGTCCATCCTTTGACCACTGGTCTCTTCTCTTGGTTGAGTCTCCACAAAGGCAGGGACTAGGTCTGATTCTGTGTGTTCCAATCAGTACGTGGCTCAGAGAAGGTGCATAGGAAAATGCTGAAGTCCACAAACTTGGGATCTGAATGTTTCCAATGGGCCTTGTTTACCCAAAGTCTTGCCATTTGTTATCATAAGATAATGATATCTTACTCTCATTGCATAAGGGTAACACCCTTTCCATATTATTCTAGTTGGTCCATAAGTACTCAAGATAGGAACTGTCACCCATTCTTTCCGTCTCCTTCTTTCCCTTCTCCCCTCCCTCCTCCTATTTCTTTTTTGAGACAGTTTCATCTAACTCAGGCTAGCTCCCAACTCATTAGCTAGTCAAGAATGACCTTAAACTCCTGAGACTTCCTCCCCACCTGCCAAGTGCTTGGCTTATAACAGGTATGTACAACCTTGCCTGGCTTCCCACCTTCACTCTGTGACGAACAACTAGTGACTCACCTAGGGACACTTGACAAGTCACTGATAGAGGTGAGACCACAGACCAGGCCTATAGCCTTCAGCCTTAATCTCTGCCCATTACACAGTGTTAAAGTGGGCCCTGGGTTACAGCACAAGGCCTCCTCCGTAGAAGACGCTTCTAGAGAAGGCATGTGCCTTACAGTGATGTGGGGTTTTCTGTGCCAACACCTTTCTGTCTCCTGTCTCTCTCTGTGAGTTGCTAGGTTATGAACCCAGAGTCTTATGCATGCTAAACATCCAGCAGGAAGAAGGCTTGCGTCCAATAATCCATTGACACTATAGCACCCACATGGCTGAACTCTTCTTTGCCCCCAAAATAAATATCTGCTCTCTCCCACAGTTGTTGCATGACATACATCCATCTCCCATGGACATTGTATGCTACTAGCTTTGCTTAGTTCCATAATAGAATCCAGCTCTGCCAGAGAGCATCATCAGACAATATCACTCTGTCCTAGGATATTTTTCCTTCTATACTTCTGGTTGACTCAGTTTCCAGGGTTTGGTAGCATTTTTTTTCAGCAAGATTTGTGCCCTTCCCACCCACCATGTCTTTGGAGGAGTTAACAAATGCACATGTTTCTAGGTTTCACAAATGGCATCTGTCACATGCCCTGGGACTTTGTAACTCCTATCCTTTCCTCTTCTGTTAGAACTTACCTCCTTTCTTGTCCACTCTCCCCCAAAGCCCTATACCCCAGGCCTTATGTATGCAGCCAAGGGTGAGCCACACCCCAGCCCTCCTATGCCTTTTTCCCCCCTGCAGGGCATTCCTTTTATTGCCTTTGCTTGAGGCGAACCCTCTTACCTACCTCCCTTCCACAGTGGGTTCCCGTCTATTTCTCATACTCTATCTAGAGGGCTCCTAGAATTCATCTTAGTACTGCCATTTCCTTTATTAAGGCTCTCCCAAGAACCCACTCCCACCTAGGGAGACACTCAAGGATCTTCTAAGACCAAGCTGCAGTGACGTGGGCTGCAGCGTCATCTCCCACAGTTGCTTGAACTACAGTCACTAAGGGTCCTGGCCCAAATCCAAACATGCTGATTGTTCAGACTTTATGCCATCTTCTGCTTGCCTTCACACCCTTATTCTGCAAAACTCCTACTCATCTGTGGGCAACGGAAATAATTCCTAACCTTACGTGCCTGTAGGGAGCAAAGTGCTTTTCATACCTCACCTCCTGAGTTCTCACAGCCTCTCACAAAACAATCATGTTTATTCCCCATTTTACAGACGTGAAAACTGGGTGTGGTGGCACATACCTTTAATCCCAGCACTCCGGAGGCAGAGGCAGAGGAAGGTGGATCTCTGTGAGTTCCAGGACTGCCAGGGCTATATAGTGAAACCCCGTCTCTAAAAAACAAACCAAACAAACCAAACCAAGCAAGCAAGCAAACAAACAAAACCTCAAAAACCAAACCAACAACAAAACCCCCTGAAGATGAGGAAAAGAGAAGCTTGGAACTGGACTTGATGTAACCTAGCATCACTATGTTCGTAGTATTGTTTCTGTCCCTGGTGTTTGGAGACAGAGCCACCAGATAGCCCAAGCTTGTTCTTCCTGATGAAAGACAGGGCACTTGGATGACTGTGAAGTCCCACTGTGACCTAGCTAATCCCAAGGCCTGCCCGTCTGCAGCCAAAGGAAGGCGCAGGCAAGGAAGAACACAGGCTGCCTCACGCAGCGGATCGCCCCGCACGTGCTCAATTTCCCGGCCCACGTTCCAGCTGCTGGACCGTACCAATGTCTGAGAGGGAGGACGAGGGAGGAGGACAAGGCGGCCACTGAGACAGCCAGGGGTGGCTTTCATGCACCGAGACTCCAGCTTCCATTCCCGCAGTGTGTGAACTCTGATCCACACAGGTCGGGCCATGGCGCCGTCATGTCCTCTGCGCATAAGCTATTCTCGAGAGATTCACCCCCACAAGAATATGGTACGGCCAGGGGCGGAGCTCCGCCCTATAGCGTCACGGCCCGCCCCGTTGTGAGGTTATAAAGCGCGCGCGCGGCGGCGCTAGCCGCCGTGGTCGCGCTTCGCCGTCCTTTCGCCTTTCCTTGGGTGGCAGCGGCTGCCTACTTCGGCTCTCGTGGTGTTGCTGCCGCCACGGCCTGGGCGCTGTTCCCCGGCTCCCGGAGTTCAGCGCGAAGCCCTGGCCCCAGCGGCCGGGGCATGGGCCGGGGACGCGGCGTTGAGCGGCTTTCTGCACGGCCGTGACGTGCACCGATTTCAGCATGAAGACCCTGATCGCCGCTTACTCCGGGGTCCTGCGGGGTGAGCGTCGGAACGAAGCTGCCGGCAGCGAGAACAAGAATGGAGGCTCTGCTCTGTCACGCAAGGGGTCTGGGCGATGGGGTGAGTGTCAGTCGCCCCTGGAGCTTTCATCCTGGGGGTACGCACAAGCGAGACGACTTTCAGGAAGGGACTGTGGCCAAGGCATGCTGCCCTGTGCTGGACAGCTAGCTAGTTCAGGTTGGCGTCCCAGGCAACTACTTCCAGTTTTTAAAAAGGTCTCACCTTGTAGCCCAGGCTGGCTTCCAACTCTCAATCCTTCTGCCTCAGCATCCCGAGTGCTGGGATTGCAGGTGTGTGCCAGCACGTCTGGCTTCGCTTTGGGGGAACCCGACTCTCTGCATCCGGTCATTTTTGTTCTGGGATGAGGGAAGAATCATGCTTGCCTGGTCTGTTTGGTCACTTCGAGACAGACAACCTGGTCTCCTAGTCAAGCCTGGGTTCATTCTCCATTTTGGTACTCAACATGGTATTGCAACATGTGTTACATCACTTCCCATCCCCCAGATGATGGGGGTGACACCACCCACTCTGCTCACTTATTAGTGATATTTCATTCTCCAGCCTCCGGTACTGTTCTTTCTCACAAGGTGGAGTAGGATTTGGCTGGGAGAAACTGGATGGGGCAGGATGGTAAGGGTTTTGCAATCCCCTGAAACAGCCACTGGGTGGAGAACACGCCTGCCTGGAACAGGTGTGCCCCAACTGTGGGGTTTCTTTATGTAGCCCTGGCTGTCCTGGAACTCTAGACCAGTCTGGCCTGGAATTCACAGATCCACCTTCCTCCGCCTCCCACCTGCTAGATTAAAGGCATGCACCACCACTGCCCAGCTCTTTTGAGACAGGGTTTCTCTGTGTAACAGCCCTGGTTGTCCTGGTACTCTGCAGTCCAGCCTGGCCTTGAACACACAGAGATCCACCTGGCTTGGTTTTCCTTTTTGAAGATCTGCCTTCAAGGTAGAATTGAGGCCTTCAATGAATGGGTGGGGGTTGGGAGTGGGCAGAATTCAAATCACCCCACAGCTTTTCCCATACAAGGCAGAGCATCCTACACACCTTAGCTGTAGTTGGAGAAACTAAGGGAGGAAAAGCATACTTCTTAAGGTTTTAGTAGGTCAGTGGTGGGCACAAGCCTTTAATCCCAGCCCCTGGGAGGCAGAAACAGGGCACATCTCTTGAGTCTGAGGCCAGCCTGGTTTACAGAGTGAGTTCTAGAACAAGCTCATTATAGTAATATTGAAAAGTATAGGCAACTGGTCGAGATGGTGCACACCTGTAATCCCAGCAGAGGCAGGTGGATCTTTGTGAGTTTGAGGCCAGCCTGGTGGTATACAAGCAAGTCCAGGACAGCCAATTGAAGGCCACACAGACACACCCTGTCTTGAAAAACAAACAAGCGAAAAACAACAAAGTATAGGCAATCAGGAAGAAAATCAGATTGATGATAAATCAACTTTCTGGTGGTTATTTCTGTTAGTACATTTTATATAAAGTCAAGAACATCCTATAGATACAGTTCTAAGTCCAGTTTTCTCTTAAAGTTAGTTACATCTTGGGTATTTATTACCATTTGAATGTTTGCCATTCTTGTATTCCTTGGCTGCAAGGTAACCCATGCTGGAGCTCCGTTGCAGTTTTTCCACCTGGCATTGGCACTAGTCCTAGCTGACTGTTGCTGTGGTTGTCTGTCCCTGGAGAAGTACTGGTCTGTTTCTATCCTAGGGGCAAGCAGTTTGAGCTGCCCCACATACTAGACTATAGCTTCTGATAGCCTCTTCTCTTCATGCTTCTCTCCTCTCTGTACCTTTTGATGCTCTTAGCGGGGAAAGGAGGACTTGCTTATGTTGGTGCTTTTTAAATGTTCTCAATATCTAGATAATGGAACGGGTCTTCTGGCTACTGTGGTCCCCCTGGAGATACTATTCCTGAGCTCCTCTGTCTTCCAGGAGCAGGAAGACTGTTAAATACATTTTTGACTTTTTTTTTTTTAACTCATGGGAATTTGTATTCCATCAGATGATTTTGAGCAGTTCTTTACTGTCATAGCAGAATTTCCCCGTGTTGTTGTCCAACTTAGAAAACACAATGGAAAAAAAAAGTGGGTGTAATTATCTGGTAGACTTCAACAAGGACTAATATGAAATGCAAACTAGTCAGTTTAGCTCGCTGGGATCTAGTTTGGTGAAAGACTAGGTGGGGTAGGGGAGGGTGCTCAAACAAATTTTATGTTATCTTGACATCTCCAAGAGGCCTCCTTGTACCTCCTTGGTCCTTGGAGACACTCCCTAGTGGCCTAGTTTGCCTCAGCAGCTCAGTTCCCACTAAACATCCTGTTAGTGGCAGTGTTCAAGGAAGGAGGAGAGAGCATGGCTTCTGCGAAGGGAAGTTCCATAATGGGTGAGAGATTGCCTGGATAACTTGGTGACTTGTTTTTGTCGAAGCTTAAGTGGTATGCATTTGTTGGGAGAGAGAGAGTCTATGTATGTGTGTGTGTGTGTGTGTGTGTGTGTGGTTTTCTAAGACAGGGTTTCTCTGTAACTCTGGCTGTCCTGGAACTCTAGACCAGGTTGGCTTTAGAGAATTACCTGCCTTCGTCTTGAGTGCTGCTGAGATTAAAGGTGTGCACCACCACTCCTGGTTTGTGTTGGTATTTTCTGATCTCTAAAAGACTGGCTTGGACTGTGGCTTGGAGGCTATAAGTAGTTGCAGGTACATCCCTGCCTTTGCCCCTGGAAATTCGGAGCTTCTCATGGCAGAGCCCTTGAGTGCTGGTGGCTATTCTTAGGGTTCGATATAGGACCCAGCATGAGGTAGTGGCAGTACAGTTCTGGAACGTTGTGGGTCTCCAAAGTCTAGGACAGAGGTAGAGTCATAGTCGGGGGTTTTAATACAAGAATCCAACAGCTGTTAATGACTGCATAGTCTGGATGGTGGAGATGGAGATTTCCCGTCTCCTGGGAATATCCTAGGTGAAAGGTAAAACTAAGTGATCAGATTTGTTGGGGTAACTCTGGAACTGAGGGTCAACAGTCATCTAACACAGTCCTGTGATCACAGAATAAAAACCTCACTCCTGTTTCTACTTCCTCAGCTCCGTGTAGCTTTTCCCTCAGCCTTATAGAAACTACTCTTGAGTTACATCTGCCACTAAAGGCTCACCTAAGCTAGGAAAGGAAGGCCAAACATAATGCGTTATTAGCAGGTAAATGACTCAGTGGCAAGTGTTGAAATCCTGCCTTGCCTCCACCCTCCTGATCTTAAATTCAGCAGCAAGTACTTGAGTTATAAAACCAGTTACCTATTGGTGCTGGCTCTGGCCCAACCTTCATGGTACAGACTAGAAACTGAGGTCCCTACAAGGGCTAGTCCAGGAGTATGAAAGACAAGCTAGAGCCCTGATCCATCTCCCTGATCCTGTGCCTATCAGTCTCCTTAAACTAGAGAGGTGTGGGGACATAAACACTGAGAGCTGACCATCATGTGTATCATGCAGTTGCCAAATGAATGCTGATTGCTTCTAACTCCATGCTGGGTATGGTGTCTCCTCAAGCTTTTTGAGAATGCTCCCCTATGCTTGGTAGATAGGGGTACCAACAGTCCACAGAACTTTGTCTGGCTAGATGAGTTGCTGCCTCTCCGCCCAGTGCTTCAAACCTCAGATTTTATGAGGCTGCCCAAATACCTCCCACCACCTCATAACCTTCTGGCCGCCATGCCATGTGCTGGCACTCTTTCTGAATCTCCATCATTGCCCATAATTTCATTTCTCTCTGACTCTTAGCACTTGCTTACCCTGCTCAGATCTTGGCCTGCACAGCCAGATCATCACCCCATCCTCTAGTCCCCAGATCCTTTACTTTTGTAGTCCTTATCATTACCTAGTTATCATGTATGCTTATTATTGTTTGGGTATTTGTCAGCCCGTGTGAGCAGGGACTTCGTATGTCTTTGTCAGTGTTCGTCCAATGTTCCTAGTGTCTAACCTGTGCAGGCAGGTACTAGGAACCCTGTAGATATTGAGTAAATGAATAATTCATGGGACTTCCCAGGTCTTCTTGGCCATGTCTTTAACTTCAGTGTAATTCCTTAGCTTTCCCAGACCTCTTTGCCTATATGTGCTGAATGACCTAGAGACACTAAGTTTGGTTAAGAGCTTGCTTTGGGGGCTAAGTGCCAAGTAGTAAAACCAGGTGTGCCACAATTCCAACCCAGGATCTTAACATAATTTGACTATAGAAGACCAGAGCCAGGATTTCTGTGGCTTTTTTCCCCTACTCTGGGACATATGATGGGTTTACTGTCTCTGGAGATTTCATTTTCCTGTTTTGAAATAGATTCAAAGCTGGGTGTGGTGATACACACCTTGAATTCCAGCACTCAGGCAGAGGCAGGCAGATCTCTGAGTTCCAGGACAGCCGGGTTGGCAACCTGGTATCCTAAGTGTCCTACTGTATTGGCCTCATCATCAAAGATTCTACTTTACTTCATGAAGACTGAGGAGGTGAAGATTCTTGTTCCTAGAGTGGTCTCTCCTGAGTATGGGCTTGCAGTCTGGTGGCTGAGCGTCTCCTAATGTGTCAGCCAGCATGCCTGACTTTGAGGAAGCAAGGCCTGAGGAGTGTACACACAATGAGGATGTGCAGAGAGAGAGCTGAGTAGTGACCAGGAAGAAGGGGCAAATGGATCTGCAGGATGAGGGAACTAAATCACTCTGGGTTGAGGGAAGGCTTCCTGGGAGAGGTAAAGCTCATTCTGACTCGGGAAGGATGAAATGGCATTAGCAAGGCAGATAAGAGCATTGAGGTAGGGCTGGTGAGATGGCCCAGTGGGTAAAAACATCTGCCTTGACACCCGATGACCACATGAGAGATCAGTGCCCATCACCCATGTTGGCAAGGGAGGACTCCCAAAAGTTCTCCTCTGACCCCCACACATGCACACATAAAAATATTTTGAAAGATGTTCCAGGCACAAGGAATAGTGTAAAGAGACAGAGGTTTGGGTGGGGCCTATGAGGGGTCAGTCTGGGCTGTACCAGTGCACTGAGGAGTAAAGACAAATGAGGCAGAGTGCAGTGTCCTGGCCTGTGGGCTTAATCTGCATCTGCTCTAGAAGACTTGAGAGTCCTCGCTACTCACGGTATGGAGCTGCTGTTGGCTCCTTTGGGATTTGGGGGCTGGAAGTCAGGCCCTAGGTATGTGTTGTCCTTACTCTGCCACTGAAGATTTGTGTAGCCTCAGCAAACCGCTGCCTCTTGCTGATTCTTAGTCCCTTCCTGTGTGAAATGGACAGGGGTGTTATGGTGCTGAACCTGTGAGACCCTTTTGCCAACCCTCAGGAGCAGGAAGCTGGAGGCCTGCTCTTATTAGAGCAGCTAGTAATTCTGAGCCAGTGCAGGAACCTTGCTCTGCATCCACTTTCTACACTGCCTCAGTTCCTTAGTGCAGTGAGGAGGGCTGGCTAGGTCAGTCCCTTTGGTTCCTTCCATATCAACTGGAGAAGTGTGATGACAGACCTGGCCCGCTGTTCTTCCTCATTCTTACCAGAAAATGTCATCCCAGAAAATGAGGCTTGCATCCTCCTTGGGGCCCAGGTAAGTGCCCTAGGGGAACTTACCTCCCCATGGACTGTCATAAGGGCCTATTTTGGGGACTTCTTGGTGATGTGCATGCAAGCTGATAGTGTTACCACAGTAGCCCTTCCTACTCCAAGATTGAAGGTGCTGGGTCAGAAAGTGGGCATGGACAAAGCAAGCCACTAGGGTCTTGTGTCACTCATAGCACAGTTCTGGTTGGGTGTGCAAAACCTGGAATCCTAAAAGACCTACTGTTTTTGTCTTTACTTCCCAGGACTGTACCTTATTTAATGAAAACTAATTATGTTAAACCCTGAACCTCTGGAATAACCCTTGTAGGAGCCAGTGTTCCTATTAGAATGATCATGTATAGATTTAAAAAGCCATTAGTGAATTTTAGCAGCGTACAGAAGGTCCAAGTTGGCAAGATCTCAGACTTCATCTGCTCTATCCTTACCCCTTAGTGTTGGGGAAACCTAGGAGGAGGAAGGGTCGTAGATAATCTAAGACTTGGGATGCTGGGGGCCCTAGAACAGGCTCTCGATGGTATGGCCGGGTGCTTCCCCAGCACAGCATGCTTGGGGTTTGAATCGCAGCAGTTTGTCATTCCCTTTGGGACAGATGTCACTTATGGGCACTGTTTAACAGCCCTCAAAGAAGGTTGTTCACCTTTCTGGGAAGGAGCTCACCAACTGGCGTGTTAGTAGGTAAAGTTGGTTAGCTCACTGCACTGTTGAAAGTTGTTTGGAGGAATAGAAACTGGCTGGCTCTTTCTGGTGTTCAGGGTAGAGGCCAGCATTCCATGGCCGTCTCATCCTGCCTGCCTCCCTGTTCTCTCAGCTCAGTCTCTGTGGCAGCTGTCCTAGACCTTTATACTTAAATCCTCAAAACTGTGCTCACTCCCTGTGCATGCCATCTGCAGGGCCCATGCCTTCCTTGTGTTAGGCTGATACTTCAGCTGAGCTGTCATATCTCTTCCTCAGGGTAGGTTGGTGACATCCCTCTACTCCTGGTTCTTTTAGGCCCTAAGAATAGAATTCATAACCTTGTCTCCCCAGCTGTGTCTGGGGTGGGTAGTCTGAGAACTAACAGCCTCTGGCAGGTGCCTGAGAAAGAAGCCCAAGGCAGGTAGAGACTAGAAGCTTTCCTCTTGGTTCAGGGTACTTAGGAAGCATGTTTCTCTCTAGAACCTGCCGTGTTGTCCCTGACTTTAGCCTAGCCTTTCACTTAGAAAAGACATTTCCTGTGTGACACGGGTCAGCTCATTCCTGTTCTTGTCCAGGCCCTTTTTATTTGTCCCAGTCCCTTCAAGCATTCAGACCAGGTACCTGCTCTTTGTAATGGCTCCATTCTGGGCATAGGAACCCAGACAGAGCAGGACATTCCTGCAAATAAATACACACCTCCCATAGTGAAAACAGCTATGAACGGAGGAGAGGCAACCTGCTGGGCATGGCCAGTCCATCCTGAGATGGGCACAGGAAAACATCCCAGGGGGAGGGTGGGTAGGCTAGTCGGCAAAGAGTCAGTGCCTGACAGAGCTCCCCAAAGTATGTGCTAAACAACTGACCCAACTTAGAAGTAAGAGAACGATGCTTGGTGGCACAGCAGGCTGGGTCAAGAGAGTCCCTGGCCAGCGTGTGCGGCAGTGCTTGGCAGCAGCTCTGTGTGCATGGGGTGGGCCTCGAATCGCGGCAGTCCCGGCCTCCAGAGCTGACTGTTCACCATGTCTGGCCCTGTCCCCTCGCATGTGTAGCCTCTGGGTGAAACAGCTAGCTCGCCTTTGGCCTCAAAGAAGTTGCACCACTTTGGCCCCTGACTGGGGGTCCTGTCCTCCCAGGAATATGCTAAAGGTCAATATGTTGGCCTCTCATAACCATGCAGCTTGTGCACTGTCCTTTGGAGCAACATGAGGGCAGCTTCCTCCTCCTTAAGCCAAGGTAGCATTTCAGTCCAGATGGCCCAGATGTGTCATCCTTGGGGCCTGGGAATATGGAAAGGATGCCTTCCTGCTCAGGAGCCACAGGGACCCCGGAAGCCTCTGCTTTCTAGCTCTCCAGCTCTAATAGCTGGGCCAGTTCTGATTGGCCTTTTCCCATAAGTTGTTTGGGCTCCTCATGGGGACACTGGGTCTCAAGGAGGGCCACGATTTGTAAGAAGTGTTAGATCCAGGGTTTGTATTGCTGTAAGGTGAGGCAGGTGTTGCCACATCCATAAAACATTGAGCCTTACTTGATACTTAACTGCCACTCACATAGATCCTTGCTTTTTATGGAGCTCTCGTGTAAACACTATCCCACCTAATTCCCTCAGCAGTCTCCCTGAGGTAGGTATTAGCCCTTCTGTACAGGTAAGGAAACTGAGGCTTGTATAGTCAGTGACTCATCCAAGCTACACTTCCTGTACATTAGAGGCCAGTTTTCCTGACTCTTGTTCTTTTTTGCTCCTGGGTGCAGCTCGTCCGCAGATGCTTGTAGGGGTGGTGGAGAAGCCATGTAGGTTGCCTACCTGCTCTGTGTTGCATATGCACCATCCCTGCCCCACACTTCTACGGCCCAGGGACTCCCTGCCCCTGGATTCGGCTCATTGCCCCAGATTCTTCTCCTTCATAGCTTTTGTCTCCACTTGTTAGATACATCCTCCGCAGTATCTAAGCTTCCAGACAGGTGGGTCAGATTCCCACCCTACCAACACTCTCCTGACCCCCACAGTGACTTCTAAAGAGCTCCTGCCTTGAGTCTTAGCTGTCATACCACTTTGGCTAGACAGTCTTCTGTTTTCAACTTTTCTTTGGGATATTCCAATGTCCCCCTTTTCTGGATTGCAGATCATATGCCTTGACCCTGACTTGTTGGACTCCCCATCCCCCTTTGTTTGGGCAGTTCCACTACCTACTGTCTCTGTTCACCTTCCAATCTTGCCTTCAGGGCCCTGGAGAGCCTCCCTGCAAAGTCCATTCTGTACCTTTTCCCCTAGTCAAGCCCCAAGGCTTTCACCATGTGAAAGCAGCAAGTGTCTCAGCTAACTGGCCACTTGCACCTTACATATATTAAAAACAGTTTGTTAAGTATACTCATTCACGCTATGGTCTGTGTGGTGGTCAGGGCACAACTTGATGGAGGTGGTTCTCTCCTTCCATCATAGTTGAACTCTGTTCATCAGGCTTGGTAGCAGTTACCTTTATCCGTCAAGCTCTTGTGTATTTTCCCATTTAATCTTTTCCAACAACCTCATGAGGTTATTCTTGTGCTCAGAGAGGTTTAATCACCCTTCCCAGGTCATAGAGCCGGACAGGGCAGAGCTGGCCCTTTCCCCAGAGCTGGGGCTTAAGTTAATTCTGCCACTCTTACTTAATTAAGCAAGGCTGAGAGAAAGCCAGAAAACTGTTTCATCAGCTCTGGGAGCAGCCTCCTTGTTCACTCTGATATTAGATGTTTGACAAGTATGTTCTGACACAGTCCCCGTTCTTGGGTCCTGAGATTGTGGCTGTTGGGTTCACTGGCAGGCAGCTCTCATGACCTTAGCAGAAGCTTGACTGTGGGAACATCTGGGTGGGGTTCCCCCTTCTTGCGCAGCCAGTCTGCACAGAACCATACCCATGACAATACGGCATGCCATGGTGTAGGAAGAGCAGGCAGCCCTTCTCGTTCAGGTATTATCTTGGGGTTTGGGTGTGGACTGCCATGGTTAGTGAGGGAACCAGCCCTCTATAACATGGCATTGTGCAAGTGATGAAGGGACTTGGAGCCCCAAAACTGCCTTGACTCCTGGCTTCCTATTCCCTATCCATGTGGTTTTATCATGCCCCAGTTTCCTCCCTGCCTTTCTGCCCTCCTAAGGAGTGCCATGAGATAGTGACATGGCATAGGGTGGTAAGACATCTGCTCTGGAACTCTGTCATTCCCCTCCCCTCTTTCCTCCAGATAAGGAGTACTAAATGAGCCATGTGTAAGGGCAGTGCCCTGGATCAGCCTCCTGTGGGAGTCTTCGCTTCACAGGACTATTCTATTTGCTTTTCTCTCTGTGAAAAATGATGTTTACAAATAGAGGTTCTGTACCCTTCATAAGTCAGGGAACTCGTGCTTATGGATGGCAGGGGAGCCTCAGCATTTTCATAGCAGGGCTTTCTTGGGTGCTGCTGCTTCTTCCTCCTCTTCTGCCTTCTTTCCTTCATTGGCTTCAAAGAAACCTAGTGCAACTTAGGCAGCTAGCCTTCTCTGGGGTTATCCATGTTGAGTTTGTCCAGCCATACAACAAACCTCTATAGTGCCCTGCCCCCATGACCTGTGCAAGGTTTTACACACAGAGATGAGTCAGATCCAGTCTTGGTACTTACAATTCACTGCTTTAAGTGGGGGACACGACCAAGTAACTGTGCATGGGATTCGGTGGGACTGAATTCGGTGAAGCTGTGTGAGAGAGCAGAGCAGAGTGGGTGTGTTCAGGAAAGCTTGGGGGGTGAGGAAGTTGGACTTGCTGGATGCTAAGACTCTCTTGCCACACTGCCTAGGAGTCAGACAGGCTGGGTGAGGAGGTGGTGGGTGGCATTTGATTGTAGCTTCCTCACTAGCTGGACTTCTGCCAACCAAGCTGGACCAGAGGAAGTGTTGACAACTGGATGGCAAAGGCTGGTTATGCCCTGGGGATATACAAGGGAATCCTCACTTCCTAGTTCCCTGGGTGACTGTTCCAGGGCTGCTGCAAGCTGGTAAACTTTAGGGCCCAAAATCTGTCCAGGAGGTGGACACCAGGGACCATGAGCTTCATCTAACCCCATTCCTTTTTAGAGATAGGGAAACTGAACCCCAGAGTGGGAAAGCTACTTGGCCAAGTTGACACAAGAGTTGGTAGCACAGCGGGGACTGTAAGCTTAAGGCCGGCTGCTTCTACCTGCCCTTTAAGAAGCTTGCTCCAGTAGGCTTGGTGTAGCATGCCTATTAGTCAGCACTCAAGAGGCTGCAACAGAATTCCAAGTTTGAAGCCATCCTGGGCTTTATGAGACTCAACAAAACCAAAGCTAATCAGTGAAAAACAAAAGGTAAATAAAAAGAAAGTGACGCTGTTCCTGATCTCTGAACAACAGCAAGGGATTAATTTCCACCCCTTCCCAGCTTCCCCTCCCCCCCCAGCTTCACTGGGGGAAGAGAAGGGACTTGAGACCAGCAGCCTAGGGCAGATGCAAGCCTGAATTTATGTCTGGATAGAGTCCCACACTCTGACTGAGGCCCAGGCCATGATAACATCAAATAGGGATGATGATGATGATGAGGGATAGAGTCCCAGGATCCCAAGCTTCAGGAGTACCTCAGGCATCATTCTTACTTCTCTGCCCTGCGTGGAAGGAGCCCTTGGGGCCCGAATGGCTAGAGCATGGAGTTTCTCTTCCTACCTCAGCAAGTCTTACTGGAGTACCTTTCTCTAGATACCAGCCATGCCCTGTCAGGGCACTGGGGACCCAGATGTGGATCAGAACTGACCTGGCTCATGTGCCATCAACTAATTGTGTAGTTTGCACAAGGGAGAGGGTGTGGGAGCTGAAATTGAGAATTTCCTTCTTTATCTCATGTTGCCCTCTCCTCACTCCTTGTCAAACAGAAAGCTCCCTGGGGTGGCAAGAAAGCCACTGTGGGCTTCCAGGCTTGGGTGGCCCCCAGGGAAGAAAAGATTGTACCTCCCTAGAGGACATACTACCCTCACCATCAGGAAAGCATAGTATGTCAAAGCAGGGAGCGGCTTCTGTGGAGCAGTCATGGTCTCTCATAGGCCTCTTGGGGCTTCCATTGGAGCCTGGACTTGGGGCAGGCCAGCCAGGCGTTGATGTGGGAGTGGATCTGAGGAATGCGCTGCTGCAGTACTCCCCCAACGTTTCCAGGCATCTGCCATTTCCTCTCTCAGAGACACGCTGGTCCTTCTGGACTTACATTCCCATTTGGCTGGCAGGGCAGGCAGTTACTGGTACTTGGTTCAGTGAGGCAGGGTGAGAACAGACTGGGCTATGGTCTGCTTGGACACAGACCTGGAGAGCCTCTTTAGGCCCTTGATTTTGTCTGTAGAATGGGATGAAGATTGGGTTAATTTGGAGAAAGAATTTTTTGGGGTTTCTCCATTTGCGGTAGGGAATGTAAACAGTAAGAATTTTCTAATGCCTCCCCCAAGCCGAGTGCTGCACTAGCTACAGTTGGCTGTGCTGACCAAAATGGAAGCCTGCCAGGGCAGGATGAGGGGTTCAGGTCTGGGTGTGGGCCTTATTTCCCGAAGGCTCAAGGTGCTTTCCTGTGTCCTATGTGCCTTTCCTTAAGCTCTCCTCCAAACTGTAGTCTGAGGTTCTGCCTACAGTAGTGGTGGGGCTTTAAGAGAGAAGAAGGCATTTGTTGTGATTTTTTACCCTGCCTAGCAGAAGGCACTACCTAACTCTACGTAAGACATAGACACTTTTAGTTGTTTCTCAAATTTACCCCCTGGGGGTATTATCAACCGCAATGTTGACTCAGTCGACCCTGGTATTTCTAACCTGCTCACAGGTGGTATGATGGTGTGTCCACAGAACATGCTTTAGATAAGACATTGCTATGGCATGTCTTTCTGCCAGTGGGGTACCTCACCTGCCCAAGGGGCACCTATGCTTAGCCCTCATAACCATTATTGCTGACAGTGATGTTGCCAATCAGCCTTAAGTCAGGAGTTTAGGCTGTACGTTGGAGGTTCAGTCTTCTTCTACATATAACTGAGACCTGTCCCCACTATAGTCCATGGTATGAAAGGTCATAAGACCCTTAAAGGATATAATTGTGACAAAGTCATTTGTCTAGGCTCAACTGGTGGAAAGATACACCAGGCCCTGAGTTTGGACCACCATGAACTTTCTATGTCCAGTGGTCAGAGTCCTTCGCAAGAAGTTGTTCCCTGAACAGAGGCAGGGAGCCTGAGTTCTTATTCTACCTGGCAACTCTGTTCATGCTAATAATGCATGATCCCTTTATGGCTCAGGATGAAACCTAAGGAGCAATTCCGGTGGAAGGAAAGGACCTAAGACAGTAGGAGAGTTACAAAAGAGGTAAAGGAGCAGTATGTGAACTCTCTGGAGTGGCTAGGGGATCCAATTCTGTTTTTTGCCTTTGCCCCTTCCTGTGGAGCATTAGATGTTATTGAGTATGCAGCACGTGATAATCCCTGGCATTGAATCCTGTACTATTTCCTGGGTTCACATGGTAAGTGGAGCCAACAGTTTGCCCCTGCAGTGCCAGGCCCTCATCATCTGGTTTATTAGATCAGAGCAGAGAAAGGACTGCTATGTCCACCTTGAAGTCTGGCATTTCCCAAGAATGCCTAAAGGAAAGACTGAGCTTCAGATGAGAGGGGCGTATTCCTTTTTGAACTTGGCTGTGGCTTTGCTGCTACCAGTTTTGACAGAAAGCGAAGGCTCAGATGTGAGCCTTCTCTCCCTGTCCCCAGCTTGTAGGCCAGGGCAAATGGTCAGGAAACCCTCAAGGACAAGGCTGACAGTCTTCTGTCCTGGGCCCTGATCAGTGGGTGGGAGGAAGGAATGTTTGGTGGCACACAATAGGCACTCAGTGAAGATGTGTTGAACAAGGGGACACAGTTGGGCTCAGCAGATTTGGGCTCACTTCAGGATGGGAGGTGGCCTCTGTTTTTTAGTCTAGGGCTAGAACGAGTGGTCTTGGGGTCTCACCCATGCTCTTCCCTAGTGCGGCCTCTCTTGTAGGCACCAGGCTTCCTGGTCACACTGCCTATCAGCTATTGAGGCCAGGGGTTACACTGGGTCCATGACTAGAGAGCCAATTAATTGAGCATATCTTGTCCTAATTTCCGGTCTTGGCACTTGCTTAGAAGCAAACATAAGTACAGCCCTAGATCAGGTGCTTCCCTGTGTCCTGTGTACCTTTGCTTAAACTGCTCTAACCACCCCAGATTGGAGTTTATCTTCAGTGCTGAGGCACATTAAAGCTATGCCTTCAGAGGAGAACGATGCCCCCTGGATCCTCCTAAGCTCCAAGCTTTGGGCACTACAGGAAAGATGAATGTAATCTCTCTTAAGCTGGTAGTGGTATAAGATTGGTTGTTCGGGTGGAAGTCAGAGTCAACTCCATGGAAAGTAGGGTGTCCAGAATAAAGGGAGTGTGGCAGGGATCCAGGATACTCAAAGTACACTTGGACAAAAGTCAAAACAAAATATTGCAAACTGGATGTTGAACTTCTGTCCTTGGCCTCATAGACACAGGTATCAAAGTTTAAATATTTGTGCTAGCTCCAGATAAAGGAAGATATGTGTTTGGGGCACAGCGAGAGAAGAGGACTGGCTTCCTTATGCATGGCCCAAATCCAGGGCTAGTTCTTAGATTCCCTACTACTATGTTCCCTTGTTTTATATGTGGAAACTATGAGTCAGGGAAGTCTGTACAGCAGCCTAGGAAGACATTGGGTGGCAGAGTGAGGATTCAGTTCTGATTCTCTGGCCCACGTTCGTCTGTCTAGCAAGGCAGCTGTGGGAGGTGGGTTATGTTGAGGTGTCTGAGGCTGGGAGGACAGGCCTATAACAGACGGACATCTTCTCCTGCAGGCACGGGCTCCAGCATCCTCTCGGCCCTCCAAGACATCTTCTCTGTCACTTGGCTCAACAGGTCCAAGGTGGAAAAGCAGCTACAGGTCATCTCAGTGCTACAGTGGGTCCTATCATTCCTGGTGCTAGGTAAGCATACCAAGGGTAGTGGTGAAGGGGGGTGTGGGTGGGCATGGTTACATCCAGTGAGACCATCTTCTCCCCAGCCTCTTTCCATTTACTTCCATCTTTTGGGTCCATGATCGAGGATTCCACCATTAGACATAGATGTAGCATGGTTTCATTTTGCAGATTAACTTGCCCAGGTTACTTGAGTCTGGTTCTATGGGATGCCCGACGCTTGTACCCTTCTTACAGTGCCACCTTGTCTACCAGCAGGTGTGTCTCCAGAGTGTGTTTTGTCAGGTCTGAGACCTACTGCAGACAAGCTCTGACTTTATATAGGGCTCTTGAGTTCTCTCACAGCAGGTACCCTCCTCTTGACTGTGAAGGTGCTGCTGCTTGCCTCACATGGCTTTTGTAGACATCGAGAGAATTGAAGATAAGGGTTGAAAGCTGCTACACAGAGCTTGGTGGTGGTCCCCATTGCAGGAATGCTGTGGTTAAAGACTGTCCCAAGATCCCAATGCTGGTCCTAATCCCCTTTGCTGAATGTACTCCCCAGCTGCTCTCCTGCTTTTTAGTACTGCCTGTGATGGCTTTGTGGTACTGTTTCTATAGTCCTGTTTAGGTGCCTCACTGCCTGTTGGCTACAATCATTGGGCTTGGGGCAGGCACTGCCTCCTGGGGCCTTTTTTCTTCATGCCCAGGCCTTCTGTCCTCAGCACAGGTTAGTTTTTGAGCACATCAGTACAGACAGACCTGCTTCAGAACACCATGTGTCTAGCACTTATGGCCAGGCATCACACTGCCCAGGATGGTGGGAGCTCAGCAGACATCTGAATGACAGTGTGAACAGCTGTCCATAAGGCAGGCATGGAACCTCTGAGGCCACATTGTAGAACAAAGGAACAAATCCCACAGTGTGCCAGGCTCTTGGAAAGAGTCTTTTCTCAAATTCCTACTATACAGGTGAGGAAATGGAAATTCAGAGGTTCGGTGATAGATCATGACAACATTAAATGGCAAATTGGAGTTTGAGTCAAAGCCCAGCACATTCATTCCCTTACCATGAGGGCCCAGAATTGATGGACAGAGACCAGCATAGGCTTTGGATTCATTGAACTCCTAAAATTAAATGCAAGGCCTCACATACATTTTTATTGCTGGAAAGGCTACAAATATCCTCAGATTCTTACAGGGTCACATGGCCTCAGAAAGATGAAGAAACAGTGTTTTGAGGACAGAGAGTGAAATCGGCTTTATTAGGGCTCAGACTCTGAGTGTGGCTTGCATTTGGTCTGCTATTAGAATACCAGGGTAGAGGACACAATGTAACGTCATCTTTGTTCAGACAGGAAGCAGGGACCTGGTGGGGACAGAGAGAGCCTTGCCTAGAGTTATAGAAGAAAGTCAGGGGGACGAAGATAAGCATCCAGTGATGCCAGCCTCTCGGTCTTCTATTGTCTTCATTTGCTCTAGGCACCACCATTTACCTTGCCTTAGTGGGTCAGAGCCTGGCTGTGGGGCCCTGAGTACATTGTGTAACCCTAGCCCATATGGCATGTGATAGGAACTGGCTCCAAGCTGTAGGTTAATGATCCCCAGCCACAGCCCAGAAACTGGCCCAGCGTGTCTTTCTAACATGCTGGTTGGTGTAGGAGGGAGCTAGACCTGGGCAGAGGATCAGGCCTGCTTAAGCTGCTGTTAATTACTACGTGAGCAGTCCCAGCCACTCCCGCCACTGTGTCCCAAACCTGCTGGCAGAGGCCTACTCTGCAAGGCGGAGGCTGCCATGGAACAACTTCATTCTTCTCTTAATCAGGTTTTTGTTTGGTTGGTTTGGTTTTTATAATGTGCCACATAGCCCACTAAAATCTGGTGAAAGCTGTGGACCTTCTTGGTTCTTTTAATTATATTATTAAAGTGCACTGGGTTTTAAAGGAACTAATAATGCTGAAATATAAATATTTAAACATTTAAAACCCAGTTGGACATTTAGTAATGTGTGCTTTTTTTTTTATTATGGTGTTGTTATAAAGTAGCAGCTGCTGTTATAATTACTAATCTTAAGTAGTAATAAATGAAATGCCTTCAAGATTGCTGAGGCTGCTATAATGCAATAGGAACACATCTATTTGTGTCATCTATTAGTGTCTCGTCAACAGGCTTTGCTAATACTTTTGTGGTTCGTCTCTACGTGAAGGAAATGCTAAGTTTCCATGTGAATCTAGTAGAAAATTTAGATGTTACTTTGCTCCCCCAGACAAGTCCATAGACTCTTACTGTGTTCCAGAGCATGTGTTAAATTCTAACATCACGTCATTGTATCTTCCCTTTGTAAGAAAGTAAAGTAGTGGCCAGTGACATGGCAGGGCCAAGTCACTGAGTTTGCTTGGTCCTAGAGCCCCTGCTCTCGACATCCCTACTGCTGTATCTCCTAATGAAGAGCAGCCACACGCTGCCCTGTACCAGCAGCCTGGTCAGAGCTCTGCAGTATGAGTTGCTTGTGGCTACCATGTATGGGAAGGGATGTGCACAGGTAGTTCTGAGCATTCTCTGTGTGGCACAAACAGACTGTTTCAGTCACTGTGCTTGCATGCCCTGGGCCCAGTGGCATTGGTGGGCTTCAGCCTCATTACCTGACAATATGACACAATTTTACGGGCTAGCTCATAGTTGTGTTCCCAACCCTCCCTTGGTAAGGTTTCTTTGATACAGGGTCTTACCATGTAGCCCTTGTTGGCTTGTATATATGTGCGTGAACCAGGCTGGCCTCATCTCACAGAGCCACCTGCCTCTGCCTCCACTGTACTGCGAATAAATTGTATGCCACCATGCCCAGCAGGTAGATCATTCTTTAACTTAAAAAAGAATGTCTATATTGGTGCCTGGGACTGGTGAGGTTACTCTCACCTTGTTCTAGCTCCAGAGCTGCTCAGGGATTGAGTTCTATTGGACAGGCACATGGTGAGAGAAAATGCACATCAGACGGTGGGGCAGCCCCCAGCTCCGTAGAACCACAACTAGAATGCCAGCTTTGGGCTTCTGTCACTTCTTTGTCTTAGTCATACAGAAAGGACAGGTATGTAGTGATACCTGTCCTACCATAGCAGCCAGCCTCCAGAGATCAGGGCTCCTTGCTGGTAGCAAGTCTTTAGATGTTTATATTGTACCTCTTTCTGATCTCCCATGAGTGTTGCCTGGCCTACCTGGAATGCATTGAGCCTTCCTTTGCTTAGACACTGTGGAGGCTAGGGCTGAAGTGGACCCTTTTCTGGGACCAAGGAAGGGGGCCCAAGGCAAACTATTGGAACAGTGTACTATGTGCAGCCTAAATATAAGCAGGACTCCTCCCAGCTGCCTTAGGACCTACATTATCTTCAACAGGCTGTGTGGCCTGCAGATGCCTCCCCAAAGGCCCCTGTGTATGTACCACTGCTAAGCCATCTTAAGAAACCACATGCCTGTTGTAGTAACTATAGCCTGATTTTTGCTGTCCTAGGCCAGCTCAGGAGGAGGAGGGTGAGGACTGCAATTTCCCTGCTCTTAGGTTCACAGAGATCTTTCCCATGGACACAACTTCAAAACAGGCTTAACACTGTGGATGGAAAGGCCTATTGAAACCCAAGTTCTGCCTCCTCCCTAGTTGTGTTGAATGCTAGAGGGAAAAGATGTGACCCCACCCAGTGCGGAGAATTTAGAGGCAAGAGATTGGATGGTGTAGTTTGATACTGTAGAGTACTCTAGAGGAACAAAGGATCTGAATAGGGCTCAAAGGCTGTGTGAAAATTGTGATGAGGACATCTAGGGGTGGGCCGTGAAATACTGGCTCTCCTTCCTTCTGAGCCAGGCCATTAAGCCTTATGACAAGTCAGCAGGTCCAAAGTGCAGTGGCCACACATAGAAGGTGTCCCAGGAGAATCTTTCCAAGTATTTAAGAAGAGGGAACCTGGTGGGTTCTGGCCCTGGCCTGGAGCTGCCTGGCCTTCCTTATGTTAATAGGGGCAGTCCTCCTGTGACAAGCAGTCCTTCCCCCTGCACACACGCACAAACACAATGCCGTCACATTCTGGAATTTCTCACCTTTAGTGAACTTCTAAGGCTGAGTCTAGACCATGGACTTCAAAGTCTGAGTTTGAACCCTGGCTCTTCGCTGTCCTGCTGTTTAAGCATGGGCAAGTCACGCTTGCCAAGTTCACATCTAAAATAGGATAAAAGTTGCCCTGCTTTAGTGACGCAGTGGCTCAGCCCATCTTGAGCTGTAAAGTAAAGGGAGGTACTTGGTAGGTATTCCTTTGTCCGGTGTCTTTGATGAGCCCTGGCAAAGCGGTCATGCAAGGAGGAGACGGTCTCTGTGTATTGCCCATCCTGCTCAAGCCCAGGTGCCTCTAGCACTAGGACTCACCAGGGTCTTAAGAAGTGAGGTCTGTGCTTGTCAGCTCTGCGCCTCTTCACGGAGCCACCTACCAGCCACACCCAGTACCTGGGTATCTGGGATCTCTGCCCAGATCAGCACTGTGGGGAATGCTTCATCCTTTCCTCAGGGGAACTCATGCCCCAGCCAGGAGGAAGGAGCCTGACCTGCTGTCCTCTGCCCCCACCCCCCAGGAGTGGCCTGCAGCCTCATCCTCATGTACACCTTCTGCACTGACTGCTGGCTCATAGCTGTGCTCTACTTCACCTGGCTGGCGTTTGACTGGAACACCCCCAAGAAAGGTAAGGGTCTGGGTCTCCCACCTGTGTTCACCCCACACCCTAGGAAGCTCTGTGCAGTTGCAGCTACTCCTCCTGGGTGCTGCCTTTTTTTTTTGGAACACCTATTTTGTGAAGGACATATGGGCTAGGTGTATGGTGTATATGGTGGTTTGGGGTGGGTGATTCAGAGCTCCCTTGGTATGTTCATAAGAGCTCACCCTTCATTGGGGATGGCAGGGGGAATGTATGTGGGACGGGCCCACTGGGGCAGGTACAGAAATGCTACATGGGCTGATAGACACCTTCCTTGGGGGTTCATGCTGGCTCTTGTCTCGCCTATATTGCTCACACCCACTCCTTCCCAACATTGTGTTTTGTTTCCTGGAAGGTGGCAGGAGATCACAGTGGGTGCGAAACTGGGCTGTGTGGCGCTATTTTCGAGACTACTTTCCCATCCAGGTAAAGATGTGGTGTGCTGTCTTGGGAGGACCGGAATAGGTGGAAATATGGACAGTGACTGTGTTGAGCTGAACTGTTTGGGATCTCCCACCATGAGCATCTTGTCCATACTCTCCTGACTCCATGCCAGATTGAGGAAACGCTTTTGTTGATACATATACTAGGTAAAGTGAAATCAAGAGCTTTAAGACAAAGCACTGTTTTCAGCCCTGCAGGAAGCAGTGGCTACGGTTGACCATGGTAGTTGCTGTCATCTTGTTTGATCCTTTGCGGGAAGCAAGACTTGTTTGCTTCTAAACCATTCTAAGCCAAGGGTCTGTGCAATGTAAGGGGCAGGGATCGCCATGTGTTTTGTGGCCTTGTGTCTCCTGAGAAGTTGAAGTGCTCGGAGGGCGGGATGCCTAGAACGTTAAGGATGTGGCACTGAGAGGGTAGGGAAATCTTGAGTCTGAGAAACAGCTGTGTGAGGCGAAAGGAGGCATCCATCACTTTCCACTGCTCCCTGCACTATCCTAAGAGGAACCTGGAGGTTAGAGAATGGCAAAGCTTGGTGAAGCCAGAAGCCTATGAGCCTATGAGCCGCTGCATGGAGCTTCCGGTTGCTGCCCTGTTGAAGCCTGGGCCTCCCCCCCAACACACACTGAGGTGTATTACCTCTCCCTTCAGCAGCGCAGAGTCAACGGGACACAGGTGCTCACACTGGGAGAATGGAGGGCCATTCTCCAGGGTGGGGCTCGGGCTTCAGGACACAGTCTTCTTCGTGAAGCCAGTTTACAAGTCCTAGTGTGCCCTTGGCTATTTGAGGGCTCTTTGCTTTTCTGGGCATTTGTCTTCTCTGGGATGGACCTGACTCCCCAGCAGGATCAGTGTCATCTGGGCTCTGGCGGGCCCCTGCCTGGTCTGGAGGCTGGGTGGTGAGACAGAGTGATCTAGTCCTGGTGCACTGGAGAATTGTGAGTGGGCCTGAAGATTTCCCCACAGCAGGGAAGACCTGTCTGATCTCTCAGCACCCAGCCCCGGCACACCCTTGCACACCCAGCATAAGGCAGAGTACTGAAAACAGAGGAAGTATGTGAGTGTGGAAGTGTTCTGAGCTTGACAAGGTGTGGTGTGCCTTTGTTGGTATGTCCGTTGCTGAGATGTGCAGATGAATTTGCATGGGAGGTGGTCAGGTAGCCCTGCATTCCTCCACTGCACTGCTGTGTGGGGGTGGCCCTAGGCTGCCCTGCTGACTGCCAGCATTCCCAGGACTTTGTGTTCCCTGCAGTTGGGCTTTCTTCTTCAGAGGGCAAAAGCTTGCCCAAGATGTCCAAGTCCGTGGCAGTAGTGCCAGGCCTTCTGACATGCAATCCAAGTCCTTTTTTCCTGACTGCTAACTACCTATTCCTCTGCAGAGACTTGGCCTCAGGTGTCTCCCCAACTTGGAAGATTCTCTCTTCCCAAATCTCCTTGGCCGTTAGAATCAGGGTTTCAGTTTTTGCTCTGCCATTCCATTCTCCAGGCCGTTGTTGGGGCCTGTCTGGTATTGGACCCTTCACTTGGGCATGAGTGATAAAGGAGAGTCAGCCCTAAGCTTTTGGTCCAATCTGGTTATACTTTACTCTGTGTTAGCTTTCTCAGCCTTACCGAATGCCATTTGCCTCAACTGCAAATTTGCGCTATTAAATGATAAAAAGCGAGTTAATGCTAGGGAGATATTAGGTCTGCTCTACTCTGTCTTCTCTGTCCCAGGTGCTGGTATCTTCCCAGACACTGGACTCACTCCAGGAGGCCTCTTGCAGCTGGTAGCTCCCTTCCTGAAGCATGTGACCTAATGATTGTTTTTCACACGTGAGCATTGAGGTGCCCAGCTGATCTCTGACACTTTCAAAAGACCCAGAGGATGGGCTGGCTCTCCAGAGGACCAGTGTTGCTCAGTGTTTAAGAGGGCTGGCTGCTCTTCCAAAGGACCTGGGTTCAAATCCCAGCAGGCTACATACATGGCAGCCCACAACTGTCTATGACTCCAGTTCCAGAGGATCCAATGCCTTCTGGCCTTTGAGAGCACTGCCTGTACATGGTACATAGATGATAAACATTTGTGTAAAACACCTCTACATGTAAAATAAAAACCTATAAATCTGGTGGGGCGTGGTGGCACATTCCTTTAATCCTAGGTAAAGGTAGCTGGATTTCAGGCCAGTCTGGTCTACCTAGTAAAGTTATGGGTAGCCAGAGCTACATAGTGAGACCCTGTCTCAAATAAATAAATGAATAAATCCTAAAAAGACTCAACAGAGCCCCGTGTTTTCACTATGTCTTTGTTGAGCCATGGGGTACCTGTGAGGATATCTGGGCCTCACCCTGAGTGTGACAGGCTCTACCATTTGTCCTTTGCCACTTTGCGTCAGGTCTGATACTCTGTGCCCTAGAGCTGTGTGTGACCTGCCTGTTCCACCCCTTTTTCCTGAGCTGCTGCCACGGGTTATGTAATGGAGACCTCCAGCTTGAACCATGTGCCCGCCCTCCATCTCTCTTATTAGAGCTCCCCTCTCCAAAGTCAGCCAGCTGGCCCAGAGGGCATCTCTTTGGCAATGGTAGGGCTGGCTCCGTCAGCAGCCACTGGGACTATAACTGCCTATAACAGAAGTAGCCCGTGTCCTGGGGCTCTGAAGGGTAGGCATGACTTTTGGAGATTAAGAAAGGCTCTCTGGGTTTCAAATCAGCTGTCTCACTGCCTCATTTCATAGATGTGCAGAAGAGGCCCAGAGAGGAGGGACTGTCCCGGGTCCACAAGACCCTCTGCTGCCTTGCCTTTCTGTACACCTGGGCAAACTGCCGCTGTTCTCTGGACAGAGTGTCTTGCTCCGTATGGGGCTAGGGTAGGATACGCCTGTCCTGAGACCAGGGTGTGGGGAGTGACCTGCCAGGAATGTGCCCAGGCTTACACTCACCACTTGGCCTGGCCCAAAAGCCATTGTGCTGGGACTTTGCCACTCAGCAGGCATGTCAACAGAGCAGTCAGCAGCAGTGACCTTCGCCCTCTCTGCAGAGTTCGTACTCTGTTCAGTCTGGGGAAGAATAGGGTGTCATGAAGACAGATGAAAGCTCTATCAAATGTCTATTCTTAGTACTGCATGGGGGTCATTAGCCTGTACAGTGTTCCAAGGATGTTATGAACCATGTATCCCATCGATAAGAGCCTTGGGGAGGGAGGGAATCATTTAAAGAGCCAGCTAGGTCCTCAAGAGGTGGCCGGTTACTGTCATGAAGTACAGGTTGTCATCAAGAAACAACCTGATCATCAGGGCATTCCAGTCCATTCTGTGCTTTGTCTCCCAGTCGCGGCCACTGGCTCCAGAGAAAGTTTCCAGCCCAGCATCAGTACCTCAGCTCCTCCCTCTGTGCCTGCCTTGCTGTAGACACTGAGAGCTAGCTAGCCGGGCAGACCTACCTGCTGTTTCAGGCAGAGCACAGAGCAGGCGCTGCTTTGCATAGTTCATGTGCCCAGGTCCTTGGGGATTCCCTCACTCCACCCCATCTCTGGTTATTTGGTTAATGGCTGTGTTGTTTCCCGGTAGCACTAACCTCTTCCCATAGGCAAAGTGAGGACAGAGTACAAGTGTCCTACGTGACAGGGTGACCCCAAGGGGGGCTGAGAACAGCACCAGACGCCCTGTTCCATCCCCATCGCCTCCTGCCACCAGCAGCACTCCTCTTCCCCAGATTCCGCAGAAGGTCCTTCACTCTGTAGGAGGTGACCATAGCTGAAGGAAAGGAAAGTTGGGTCCTTTAATATTCTTCTAGTAGCCAGGGACTACTAGCCAAGGGGTACTGCCAAGCTCGTAGGCAGGATGCTGTAAGTGCCCTTTCTCCAAGACAGGGCAGTCCCAAACCAACACATTTACTCTTCGACTCAGGAATTGTGTTTCTGGAAGCTTAGCTCACAAAAACAGTTAGAATGCGGATAGGAGATTATTTGTCAAAGCATTATTCTAGGAGGAAAAGTGTGGCTACATTTAAAATGTCTATCAGCCAGGATTTGAGTGAGTATCATATGTGCCATGGCTGTGGGTTGGGGAAGTGCAGCTTGGAGGAGGCCAGTACTGAGCTTTGCTAAGCATAGCCAGGTGGGCCATGCTTCCTAGAAGATGGTACTAATGCCCCAGCCTCAGTTTTGTGGGTTTTTTGGTATTGTTGTTGGCTTTATTATCATTATTATTACTACCAGGATCTCACTTGTAGCCATGGCTTGCCTGGAACTCACTATGTAGACTAGGTTGGAATTTTGGTAGCTTTTGAAGAAAGGCCTGTTTCTACTTAACTAGGAAAAGGAACAAGTGGTTTATTTCAGTGGAAGTAATGCAGATACTCATTTTTGCTTTGCTTTCCTATGTTTAAAAATTCTGAGGGTTTTTTTTTTTTTCCTAACTTAAGAGAGTGATGTCTTGGGAACAGAAAGCCCTTCTTCCTCTCTTTCCTTAGCAGTTCCATTCCCACTGATCAGGGTTTTCAGGGCCCTTAGCAAGCCAGTTATGATTTGGAGAATCCCAGGAAATTTTGTTGATGGAATGGTAGTTCGAGCATTAGCTGCCGCACGGCCAGCCACCTTCCCCTCCTCCCACAGACAGGGCTGCCTGGCAGGAGGACCGATCTTTGTTCTGTCCTGCCCTGTCTGTCTCAGAACCTGCACTGGACCTGGCTTCTTTGGTGGGAACTTTGTAGTAGTCTAGCTGTACCATCTTTTTGTCCACACTGGAGTGTAAAGAGGTGGGAGGTGGGCTGCATGGGCTTATCCTTTGAGCTGATGAAGAGTCTGCAGTGTTCAGGGACCAGGCAGACCCTACCTTCAAGGGATTCTTAATGGCAGACTTGAAGCCATGGCTCTGCTTGCCAAACTCAGAATCTAGACTACCCAGTGAAGGCTGGGTTCCCCTTTTTTTATGTTTGGGTGTTCCAGCTTGGATGTGAGATTTAGGGAAGTCATGTGGTGAGGAGCACAGTAACAGGAAGGCAGGAGGCTGGTTGAGCATGTATTAGTGGTTTGGGGCTGTGTTTGGCAGGGAAATAAGGAGGAAGAAGGAAAAAAGCAGCCACCCAGGGACTCACTGTCCAGTGTCTGCCAACCACTAGCACTGTGGTTCCGATGAGTCTGAGTACAGGTTTGGAAAGTCACTGTTGTCTTGGGCACCTAGTATAACAAGGCACAGAACATCAGGTCCCTTCCCCACTTTTGGGGTGTGCCCTTGCACTCATCGCCCAGCCAATTCTAACATATGATTTCCTTATAGCTGGTGAAGACACACAACCTGCTGACCACCAGGAACTATATTTTTGGATACCATCCCCATGGCATCATGGGCCTGGGTGCCTTCTGTAACTTCAGCACAGAGGCTACTGAAGTTAGCAAGAAGTTCCCTGGCATAAGGCCCTATTTGGCTACATTGGCTGGTAACTTCCGGATGCCTGTGCTTCGGGAGTACCTGATGTCCGGAGGTGAGGATCCACTGCAGCTGCACGTGCGGGGCTCCATAGTCACGGCTTGAGCCTCCCCACCCATCACAGCAATACTGGGAGCTGAAGGACCATTCCTGTGAGGTGCAGGTAGAGACAGCCTTCAGCAGATACGCAAGGTCAGGAGCTGTCCCACGCTTCAGGCTGCGTCATGGATGACACCTTCTTGCCCTTTTTAGATGGACCAGCCACTGTGCTGCCTATTGTCTGTGCACAATCTCCACTAGCTGGACTTCAGAGCTGGGGCTTCACAGATTTTGCAGAATTTTTTCCCTCAAAACTACTCTATGTCAGTCTCCTCATTTTATAGATAACCGAGAATCAGAAAAACTTCATTGCTTAGGTAGGAATGATCACCTCTATAGAGATTTTTATTTTATCCTTGATTATATATAAGGCTAGGGGATGCATCCGGGAGCATTCCTGACTGTGTGGCCCCTCACTCTAGGCATCTGCCCTGTCAATCGAGACACCATAGACTACTTGCTTTCGAAGAATGGGAGTGGCAACGCTATCATCATCGTGGTGGGCGGTGCGGCCGAGTCCCTGAGTTCCATGCCTGGCAAGAATGCAGTCACCCTGCGGAATCGCAAGGGCTTTGTAAAACTGGCCCTACGCCATGGGTAAGTGCCTAAGCATATCTCTCTAGAACTTTCCTCTAGGACAGTTGGCCTCTAGAGGAGGTGCCCAGACCCTAGGAAGGCAAAGAAGTGCCCACACTTTGTGGCTTGTCTTGTCCAAGTGTAGGTGATGCAAAGATGTGACCTGTTGTTCCTGGGCACTTATAGGTAGACTGAGGCTAGGCTTATGTGTAGGACATGTGAGAAGACTTCAGACTTGAGGGGTCAGAGCTGTGACTCAATGGTAGAACAGAACAATGCTCTGTGAAAAGCACTGGATTCAGTCCCCAGTGCACAAGCATATATATATTCTCTCCCTCTCCCTCTCTCACACACACAGCCAAAAGTAACCTTTTTCTAGGGGAGCAGGACCAGGAAGGAGATGGCACTGTTTGGAGCCCCAGATAAAGTATGTTGGAGGAGTACCCTTTACACAAGAGAATTGCTGGCAGCTCACAACTCTGATCTTTCTAGAAAACCAGGGGCATATTCTGTTTGATGAGCAGACTTACCTTCTAGGATCCCTTAGACTTCCTGGCAAGGGAGGGGACGAAGTGTCCATTTCCCTTAAGGTCTAGAGCCAAGCTCCTTGCGCTCTGTGTCATTGCTTTCCTCCCATATCTAGGGTCCTAGAATGATGGGCTCTTGGTGAGACAGATTAACCACAGTGACTCAGTAGTGCAAGTCATCAAGGCCCCTTGGAACGAGGCTGCAAACAGAGCTCTCCTCTCAGGTTTCAGGAGATGCTGTTCTGTAGTGTGCTGTGTGCTTCCAGACCAATGGCAGGGAAGGGATGGGGTCATCTAGTGTGCTGAGGATGTGACATGAGGTGAAGCTGGGGCTGAGAGGGACTTGAGTTGGACTGGACAGGCAAACAGCAGAGCTAGGCCCTGCTGGATGCAGTCCTCTCTGGTGACAATGGGAATGGAACCCAGTGATTGGGGTCTGACTAATCTGGGCCTCTCTCTCTTGTAGAGCTGATCTGGTTCCCACCTATTCCTTTGGAGAGAATGAGGTATACAAGCAGGTGATCTTTGAGGAGGGCTCCTGGGGCCGATGGGTCCAGAAGAAGTTCCAGAAGTATATTGGTTTCGCCCCTTGCATCTTCCATGGCCGAGGCCTCTTCTCCTCTGACACCTGGGGGCTGGTGCCCTACTCCAAGCCCATCACCACTGTTGGTGAGTTCCTAACTTGCATTCTGAAGGCCATCTTGAGCATGGCAGGATCTGGGCAAGTCACCCAGCTCAGATGAGAGCCTTATCATAAGAACCTTGATGAGTTGGGTACTGGGAATAATGAGAGAGGTAGAGGTTGAGCCAGAGCACCATAACAGTGATAAAATACAAACCTGTCAGGAAAAGGTGACCATGTGACCATGCTGATGCTCTACTCTTCATAGTGTGCCCAGAGGGAGGAGCCAGGTAGGGCTGTGCATACCTGTAATCCCAGTATGGAAGGCAGAAACAGGATTGCTGCAAGTTTGAGGTCAGTCTGGTCTACATAACAAGTTCCAGTCCCGCCCAGCTAGGGCTACAGAGTAAAACCCAGTCTTAAGATAAAACTGCCTAAAAAAATTCTAAAACCAAGGTTTTTTGAGAAACAGGAAGAAAAGTAAATATAGCTAGAGCATAGACCTGTGGGAACTAAGGAAAAAAAACTAGACTGTTGTATGTTTGTATTTTGGACAAGTTACAGCATTCAGAAAATCAAATATCAGGGGTGTACATATGTATATGTGAATGGCATGAATGGGAGTGTGTTTCAGGTCACAGGCCAGAGATCTTGTGGACACACGTGGCTCTGAACAGTCAACTGGAATGTCCAAAGGTCAGGTAGTACCTGCATATTGGCCGCAGGCATTTGTCTGTGCTCTCTGCAGGGCAGCACCTGAGGGGACTAGGCATGGGCCTGCGCTGCAGGCCGTCGGAGGAGAGCTCCGCCCAGTATTTATTCATTCCAGTGTTGCTTGTATGCATGTGATTTCAGGGCTGACCTCTTGGAGTTGGACTACCAAAGGGGACTTAGCCTGGGGAAGATGTTGCCTGTAGTCTACAGTGCCACCCCAGGATGTCCTGTCCTGTGTTAACATGCCTGTCCATCTCGTCATTGGTTAGCATCCTGTTCAGGCAGCCATGTTGTTGAAGTATCATAGGTTTAGCTTCCCTGTCATTTCTAGGAGACAGAATCTCTCAAAAGAATTCCTGGTTCTCTGGATTCTTACAGTCTTTTTTTGTTTCCTCTTCTGAGATGCTCCCTGATCCTTGAGTGTGGGGGTTGTCTTGTATATGTAGCAATAAGGACTGAGCATTCCAGGATCAAATTCTGACCAGTTGTGGCTTTCTGTAATCCCCTGTGCCTGCTGTGAAGAGAAGCTTTTGAGATGAGGGATGAGAGTTGCCCTTACCTACAAATTTAAGTGATCTGGGTCTGCTAGGTAGAAGGAAAAAGAAAGCATAAGAATGGGCCAAAGGCAGAGAAGCCAGGAGGCCAGGCTGTAGTTTTCAGCAGCCCAGTCTGAAAAGCTCTGGGAGACAGATGCCAGGTGGCAGATATGGAAACTGTGGCTCTGAGAGGCAATGAGTTTGTCCTGAGTAAAGCAAAAGCAAAGCCATGCATTTGTCCACACCTCACACTGAAACTCAGCAGTGTGGGGCTGGGCTTCACTTTCGCTCAGAGGCCACAGCCTTGGCTGGTGTCTTCCCCAAGTGGACAAAAGGACAGTCCATAGCACATGGTCAGTTCACAGCACAGGGCCACACCACAGTGGGCACCCAGGAATGGGGTGCTCAGTGACACTAACTGACCGGACCCTCTGCCCCTCTCTGCAGTGGGTGAACCCATCACTGTCCCCAAGGTGGAGCACCCGACGCAGAAGGACATCGACCTGTACCATGCCATGTACATGGAGGCCCTGGTGAAGCTCTTTGACAATCACAAGACCAAATTCGGCCTTCCAGAGACAGAGGTGCTGGAGGTGAACTGACCCAGCCCACGGGCCCAGTTCCTGGAAGGAACGACTGCAAATCCTTTTCTACCAAGTTCTCAAGTGCATTTTGTTCTGTAAATTTGGAAGCGTCATGGGTGTCTGTGGGTTATTTAAAAGAAATTATAATTTGTTAAACCATTGCAATGTTAGATCTTTTTTAAGAAGGGAAGAGTCAGTATTTTAAGCTCACTTCTAGCATGTCCTGCTCAAGGTGGTGGCTGACATTTCTGGACCTTGATGGTTTCTTATTCACCCCTTCTAATGTTCCCCAAACAACAGACACTTAGCCTAGTTAACTGGGGAAAGACAGCCCTTAGTAACTTGGCCACTTAGGTAATCCTTGTTGCTCCAGGGATTCTCAAGATGGCAGAGGCTATCTCCATTCCCACCACCTCACATGTGACTGCAGGTCTGGTCCTTCTTGCCAATCAGAGGACACAGAGGGCAGAGTTGGCCCCATTTGGGCAGAGTGATAGATAGCATCTGGAATGCCTAGCTTGCGTCTCTTCTCTGCTGGCCACCCAACCCCTTTTCTCCAATCTGAGCCTACACTGGCCTCCTGTATACTGTGCTAGGGACAAGGATGTCCCACAGGTACTGTCTGAGTTATTTCGCTTGCTGTTGGCCGGTTTTACTCTGGAGGCTGCATCGTGGACTCAGCATGGCTCAGTGTTTGTGTGGAGCACATTCTCCCAGCCACCTGAGCTCCCCTGAGCCACACCCCAAGTCTGGTGTGTGGAAGGGCCTCTCTTCTATTCACAGAGGGGCCCGGCTTCCTGAGCAGCATACTGGGTCCAGGACAGGAGGCCCCCTAACCCAAGCCTCACATGTGTGCCTTTCTGAGGCATTGGGCCAGGAAAGAAAGCCATCCCCCCGTGTATTCTGTTTTCTCTCCATGAGATTGTTGTGCCATGTCACACTTTTGTATATTCCTAGACTAATAAATGGAAACAAGAACTGTCTGCGAGTTGCTGTTTAATGCTGTATTTACACACTCTGTCCTGTTGCACAGGGCAGACAACGGTCTTCTCTGTGCCTCCGTCACAGTCCATTAGTCTTGGGCCTTTACTGCCTGGGTAACAGTAACTGGCTTCAAAAGTTAGTGGCTACAGGGCTGGAGCTAAGGCTCCCACTGAGCACTGGCTGCTTAGGATCTTGGTTCGATTCCTAATATCCACATGGTAGCTTACAACTGTCTCTAACTCTAGTTCTAGGGGTTTGATGGCCTCTGTGGGCACAAGGCACACAAGTGGCATATCAGACAAGTCCCTGCCAAGGCTACAGTCCAGGGCTTAGAGGTGTTGGCCAGGGCTAAAGACATCCTAAGCCTGAGCAAGGAAGATCCACTTCTATTGTTCATGTGGGCGATGGCAGGATTCCCCTCCCTCACTGGCTCTTAACAGAGGCCATCCTCATTCAGCTCTTCCCCTGTAAAGCTTTCCGCATGGTACCTCACAGCAGTGAGAGGAGCCAGCATGGCCAGCGTGCAGTGAGGAGCGTGAGCCACAGCCCTGTGTAACTGACCTTAGGAATGAAGACTTAGTCTTGCTTTCATTGGATGTGTGAATGGGGGAAATACCAAGAGGTAAGGACCAGGTAGCCATTGTGAAGCTCATGCCATGTATGAGCAGGTCTTACATAAAACAGTAGAGATAGAAGGGTCCTTGTGAACTATTTAAGCAGCCCCCTTTGCTGGGCCTCAGCTAAACTAAAAAGGTGAGGACCAGGCCTGATGTCACCTGATGTTGTGGTTACAGGTCTCAGAATATGCTATCCCTCTGGTTTTTGTTCATTCAGTTCCCTGACTTCTCAGCAGCCAGAAAGAAACCCTGCCTAGTTAGAGCACAGACCTCATTCCAACCTCCTTACTTTCCAGCATACCCATCCCACTACCTGTCTGCCATCCTTCCACCTCAGGGCACCTCCTCTGCCTGAAGCCATGAGTGGGCCTCAGAGACCATGGGAACAACAGGGGACTCTGAGGGCTGTGACAGACTCTGTAGTCCAACCTGGAGCTTCATTGAAGGTAGAGTGACCAAGCTGGGCCTCAGCAGAGCCGGAGGTGCAAAGATGGAGAGGCCCGCACTACACGGCTGCTGTTCTACATCAAGTGGTTATGGACACAGCTGGGTCTGTGAAGCTTGAGGGTGGGGTTTCCACAGTTCAGGTGGCAGAGAAGATGGAGTGGGAGAAGGCCTCTGCTGACTTCTGTTACACTAGGCAGTCAGGAGCATGAAAGCTCAGGCCAGGAAATAGCCATGTCTTTTTTTTTGTTTTTTTTCTTTTTGGTTTTTTGAGGCAGGGTTTCTCTGTGTATCTCCGGCTATCCTAGACTCACTCTGTAGACCAGGCTGGCCTTGAACTCAGAAATCTACCTGCCTCTGCCTACCGTGTCTGGGATCAAAGGTGTGCGCCACCATTGTCTGGCTTAGCCATTTTCTTTTGGTCGAGCCTGTTTTCTGATGAGAGCTTCAGGCTCACACCAAACTCCTAGTCCCCCAGGACAACAGATATAAAAGCCTCTAGCTCTAGGCCAAGCCCTGGCCCTAACCTCATCTACCCCATGATGGAAGGGCATCCATAAGGATTAAATTTGTTATCAGTGAAAGCCTACTATTTACTAGGAAACCCAGCCACCTCAGTGTAGGCAATAAGCAGGTCCTGAGTCCCAATGGGGTTCCCTTACCCAGGACCATCTAGCAGCAGAGCTGAAAACAGCCTTGATCTGCTATTGCTGGGGAGAGGGGACAGGTGCATGCTGGGAGGTTTGGAGGTTTGCTTTGGTAGAAGGAACTCCCTTATCAGAAGACCCTCTGCTGTCCAGGGAGAATAGGGATTGCAGTCTTAGCCTTCTGAAGTGTCATTTCCATGGTTCTTCCTGTGGATACCAGACACAGCCACCAGAGGGCACTGAGATCCGTTCCGTGGCAAATGTGACATGGCTGCCTGAATGCCTCACATGTTGATACTTTCCTAGCTCCTGTCCTAAGAAGCAGCTACAGAGAAGTGGATTCAGAATACCAGACAGAAACTTAGCCACTCTCTAGAATACATTCCCTGGGAAGCTTGATGTGGAGGGGCCAAGGGGCCTGCCACCATCACATGGCCAATCAACATTCAGTGTTCTTGGTTCCTAGGCACTCAAAACATGAAGATGGGGCATGACAGCCCTTCTTCTAAAGGACCCCTCTTTATTTCCCTCCAGTTCTGAGAACTGAATGATTTCCGTCTCCATCCCTAAAATCACAGACTACTGAAGATGGATCCAGCTAAGACATGCAGACACCATCCGCGCCACCCTGCTGTGTAGCTTCTAAGTGCCTCTGCACCTGTAAAATGCATGTATCTGTATTTCTGAATAACAGCGAATACTGACATCTAACAGGAACTGAAAAGGTTCGCCCCAGGGCTTAGCCCATAGGCCCTATCCAGAAAATGGTAGCTGTGGTGGTAAGCTAACTCTGTTATTGGAACACAGCAGCCGTTCTAAGCAGCCAGTGTATAGGAGTGGATCAAAAAATGAAAAGAAATCCAATATATTAAGTAGAATGTCGGATTTATAACACCAAAGTTAGGCTGCTTTAGAAGTTGAGCTCACAGACAGGTGGTGGCGGCATATACCTTTCACCTCAACACTCGGGAGGCAGATTCTCAAGAGTTCCAGGCCAGCCTGGTCTACAGAGTGAGTTCCAGGACAGCCAGGGCTACACAGAGAAACCCTGTGTCAAACAAAACAAAGAAAAAGAAATAAGTTGAGTGTAGTATGACAGCCTCACAGCCCGACTTTTAATCTCACATGCCGTTGCTAGGATACACAAACTGCTTACCACCATGTCTGCCACATATCACACAAGTGTCTCAAAATCTAAGCTTTGCTACGAAAGGTATTCTGGGCAGTGGAAGCAAAAGGATCAAGAGTTCAAGGTCATCGTCCTCTGCTACACAGAAGGTTGACAAAGAGAAAAATTCTTGTCCCCCCTTACAAAACTCCGTTGCCATAGCCCCAACCTTGAATAAAGTGACTGGCTGTTCTTTATTAAGTCAGTAAATTAACTAATTGGTTAACATTAAGTCTTACTGAGCTAAGTATTATGAAAAGGGTAAAGTATGTTTTCATTTTAGTCTTGGAAGTTGCAAAAGGAACAAGATTTTTTATTTTGGTGGTGGTGGGGTTGAGACAGGGTTTCTCTTTGCAGCCTTGGCTGTCCTGGACTCACTTTGTAGACCAGGCTGGCCTTGAACTCTCAGCAATCTGCCTGCCTATGCCTCCTGGAGTTCTGGGATTAAAGGTGTGCACCACCACGCCTGGTCAAGAGAAGATTTTTAAAAACAAATCTCACAAGGAAACTGCAAATATAGCGCAAAGAAGTGAGTTAGGCACAGATGCTCTGTTCTGTAACCTAATTGTTACCCTAGTGGTCAGCTCGGTGCTGGGCACTTGCCCCTCCTGCTTAGGGTCCTGGCTTTAGTCTCAGATCTCCTACTGCAGGGACAATGAAGCCAGGGAGACTGTGGGAAATTCAGATAAAACTGTCACTACCACATCCAGTCTTCAGATCTGACTCAAATGTCACTTTTTCTTTTTCTTTCTTTCTTTCTTTCTTTCTTCCTTTTTTTTGAGGCAAGGTGTTTTTATATAGCTCTGGCTGTCCTGGAACTCACTATGCAGACAAAGTTGGTCCTGAATTCGCATGCATCCATCCTCTCCTGCCTCAAGGTGTATGCCACCATGCCTGGCATCATTTTCCCTAATGTCTGTTTTAGCAAATGGATCCAGTCCAAGGTGATGTGTTACTTAATTCTCCTCTTCCCTGTAACAGTTGCTCTATTTTTTTCTTGGTCTTGGACAGTCTAGATTGAACACAGGGCAGGATCTCTCAGAATACCCTACAGTTTTGTTTCCTCAGGTTGATTGAGGCTGGCTGTCTCAGTATGGTAAAGGCCTCTCTTACCGCACAATCTCACTTTGTCTGATGGACAAGAGTCACAATCACTCTTGTGATTAATTAATTAATTGTAATTAATATGGTGACTGCAAAAAAAAAAAAGCCAGGCAGTGGTATTGCACACCTTTAATCTCAGCCCTCTGGAGGCAAAGATACACAGATTTATGTGAATTCAAGGCCAGCCTGGTCTACAGAGTGAGTTCCAGGACAGCCAAGGCTACACAGAGAAACCCTATCTTGAAAAACAACAAAAAGTGTTCCTCAGGTAGCCGGGTGCCATGGCACACACCTGTAATCCCAGCACTCAGGGAGGCGGAGGCAGGTGGATCTCCAAGTTGAAGGCCAGTCTGATCACAGAGTGTGTTCCAGGACAGCCAAGACCACACAGAGAAAGCTTGCTTCAACCCTCCATTCCCCCAAAAGTTCCTCAGGCATCCTCCTGCCTCAGCCTTCCCAGTAGCTAGGGTCCAGCTGCCTACCACCAGGCCTGGTTGTACCTCATCTGCCTTGGATTTTGCCACCTTGCTCCAGCAGCCAGCTATCCTATCCGTCACCTTCATTAACCCCCGGTTCTCTCCGTCACCTTCATTAACCCCCTGGTTCTCTCCTGCCCTATGTGTAAACCTTCCTTATCGTCCCTGGTTTTGTCTTTCTGCTCTGGGACCCTCTTTCACACTGATGCTCTGTTGTTCATAGCTCTTTCCTTAGAGGTTTAATGAAGACTTCCTTTCTTTTCTTTATTTTTTTCAGAAAAAGAGAAGACCTTCGTAGGGGGGTTTACCTTTGGGTTGCTTTGTTTTGTTTGCTGGTGGGACTGAAGTTCTTACCCTCTGGCGGAATTCAAAGTTCTAAGTAGTATAATTTCTTTTTGTAAAGATTTAAGAATATAATTTGCTTATTTTTAGCTATTTTTAAAAACATGTATTGTTGTTTTGGCTGCATGTACCTCTATGTGAGCGTGTTGGTTCACCTGGAGCTGGAGTTACAGAGAGTTGTGAGCTGCCATGTGAATTCTGAAAATTGAACCCGGGTCCTCTGGAAGAGCAGCCGGTGCTCCCAACTGTGGCTCCTTTCTCCAGCTCCTTAGTGTGGGCTTTTAAGACAGTCTCACTCTGTTGCCCATGCTGCTCCGGACCCCTAACAGACCTCAAATTCATGTCTCTCCTGGCTGCTCTTGCAGTAACTCCAGTTCTGGCCTCTGCAGGCACCAGGCATGTACACGGTATACATACATGCATACATACATGCAGGAAAGCACCATATGCGTTAAGTTTTTAAATGCAGGTCTGGACTGATCTCAGACTTTCAGACCTCTGTTAGATCCAGGGTGCTCCCCCCACCAAGAGATTCCCCCCCACCATGTGCTTCTTCCCCTCCTTCCCTTTTGAGAAAAGTCTCAAATAACCCAGTCTAGTCTTGAACTGATTCTACTAACCTCTGCCTTCCAAGTGCTGAAAGTATAGACCTGCACCACCATGCCCAGGTCAGCATGTTAAAGAAAAATTAGATTTGTGTATGTGTGTGCTGAAGTTCATGTGTATGTATGGGCATGCTTGCCTGGAGGATCAGGAGACAACTTACAAGAGTAGGCTCTCTCCCAGTACTAGGGCTTTGGGGATAGAGCTCAGGTGGTCAGGCTTTCGGGCAGTGAGCTTTAGCACTGAGCCACCTCACTGATGCTCAGAGTGACACTTACAGAGCATAAATCGGATCATGCCACTTCACTGCTTAAGCCCTTCAACGATTTTCCACTTCAAAGACACGTAAACCTGTGGTAGCCTACAGCACTCAGAGGACTGCCCTGTGAGACCTCCAGCTTCATTCCCTGCCGATGAGGGGCCAGATCACAGCGTCCACAGTGCTGAGCCCTGAAAAGATGGTGCGGCCTCTGCCTCGTGAAATTACAAATAGGAGCAGCGGAAACTAAAGCAAGTGCAAGTCTAATTCCACTTTGATTTTGACATATGTTCTTTTTAAAAATCTGATGACCCCCCCCTCCCACTTCACAGCACCAAGTGCTCCCCAGCTGCTGTACCTGGCCTTCTCTTTAGTTCTGTGGCTCATGCCCCCTTCTTCAAGCCAGTGCTCCTTTGACCTATACCCCTCCCCTTGCTCTCCTCTGTGTCCCCCAGGCCTCACCAGGAAAGCCTAGGGGATGTTTCCTCTGGACATCTCTTACTAGATCTGTGCTGGGGGTTCTGCGTACTTTGCAGTGTATTGTTTGCTGTTTGCCTGGCTTGCCACGTGTTCCCAAGCCACACCAGTGTATTTATAGTCATGACCACGAAACTATAGAAATGGAGCAAGCCCAAGTCTCTGTCTTTGTAGCAGACTACACTGTCTGTGTGACCTTCAGCAGTTCATTTCCTCTCTGGATCTGTTCCACTGAACAGGGTATGGAGGGGTTGTAGTTTGGATCTGGACACCCCCCCGCCCCCCGCAGTGGCCCATGTGTTGAGAGAGGATTTTTGGGAGGTGGTTAGGAGGTAGGGCCTAATGAGGGAAGTTAGGCCACTGGGAATGCACCTGTGAAAGCAGATTTGGGAACCCCATCCTTTCTCGGTTCCTTTTCTTAGTGGTCATGAAGGGAATGGCTTCCTCTGACACACACACCTGCCATGATACACTGTGGCTGCCACAGGCCCAAACAACAGGGCTGAAATGAAACATGGGGCAAAATAACCCGATTCTTGTATTAAACTGATTGTCCTGGCCAAGTGCATGCCTGTAATCCCACCACTTAGGGAGTCCAGGACAGCCAAGGCTCCACAGAGAATCTCTGTCCCCCCCAAAAGCAAGCAAGCAAGCAAGCAAGAAGCTGACAGATCATCCTCAGGTATTTTGACACAATGAGAAGCTACCACAGGAGGCCCTTGTGTGATCCCAACAGTCAGGCTTCCACTCACTGCTCACTGATGTGGTTCTGTCGTCTGCTCAGCAGATGAAGTGGCCCCTGTGTCTGGAGCTGGGAATTCAGAGAGAAATCAAAATCAGAGGAGTGAAGGTGACAGACTTACCCAACCCAGTATAACTGGACACAGATATACCTATTAAGAAATGCCAGGCAGCTATGGGGTGGGGACCCAGAGGAGGTAGCTATCAGTTCAGATCCAGAAGGGCTTTTCAGGAATGTGACTGGAAGGGAAAACAGGAGGAAATGCCATCCAGGGACCTGCCTTTCAGGTCGGCTGGGTGTACAGGCTCCTTGCGGATCTGCCTTTTGGTTTCACAATTTTAACTTGGTCTTGTGCAGACCTTCTGCTTGTCTCATTCTGCTCTCTGCAAGCTGCCTCTCCAGGGCTCTGTATCCATCATCCTAAAAGTGACTTCCTATAACCCATCAAAGCAAGCTCTTTAGCCAGTTAGTCAGCTTCCTGTCATTGGCCCTGCCATCTTCCTCTAGCCTCCTTGCCTGATGCTCTTCCTGCATCCTTGCAGCTTTGCTTCAGCCAAACAATGCCAATGCTAGGTCCTCTGAGGAGTGCTTTTGCTCACCACTGCTCTGTCTGCCTAGGATGCTCTGCCTGTGCTCTCCTTCCTGGTCAACACCCTGTTGTTAGTAACATCCCTTCATGTGTTCTTGTTGAGCTTCTTAAGTCATTTCAATTATTACACCACACTGAGGACTGAAAAGAGTGAGGAATTCTCCCCAGCCAGGGGTGCTACTGGCTGGACACCTGGGAAAGGTCTAACAGGCATCCGGTTGAACAAGTGAATGAACAGAAGAGGCTCTGTTGAGAAGAGCAGATAAGTTTGATTTAACTAAGTTTGGTCTGAGTGGGAATGGCCTCCACAGGCCCACACATTTGACTATTTGGTCCGCGGTTGGTGGAACTCTATGGGAAGGAACATGGCTTTATTGAAGGAGGTGTGTCACTTGGGGGTCGGCTTGTGAGGTTTTAAAAGATTTGTTGCATCCCCATTGTTTCTCTCTCTGTCTGAGGATGTGAATCAAGATGTGAGCTCTCAGCTGTTCCTTTGCTTAGCCATGATGGACTCTGACCCTCTGAAACCATAAGCGACATTAGTGCTTTCTTTTAAAAGTTGCTTCATTCACAGTGCTTTATCACAGCAATAGAAAAGTAACCAAGATATCACACTTTAAAAATTAAGTCAGCGCTGACCTTCCTTCTGCCTCTGAAGAGCCAGCCATGGTGTTTCCACCTGACCTTCAACCTTCCTGACATCACATATGTACTGCACTTGACCACGTTATCATCCACTCTCTCTACCATAGGCCAGCAGTTCTCAACCTGTGGGTCATGCACCCTTTTAGGGGACTGAATGACCTTTTCATGGGGTTGCATTATCAATCCTGTATATCCGGTATTTTACATTACAAGTCATAACAGAAACAAAATTACAGTTATGAAGTAGCACTGAAGATAATTTTATTGTGGTTGGAGAGATGGCTCAGTGGTTAGGAGTGCTGGCTGCTCTCCCAAAGGACCCGATTTCAAATCCCAGAACTCACAGGGCTGGTAATTTCAGCTCCAGGGGATCTGACACTCTCGCACAGACTACATAGAGGCAAAACACAAAATGTAAATAAGATAAAAATATATTTAAAAAAGAAAAGAATTTTATGGTTGGTGGTCACCACAGCATGAGGAACTGTGTTAAAAAAAGCATTAGGGAGGTTGAAAACCACTGATTTACATACATGTTTCTCTGGGAAATACACACAGGACTGTATAAGTTTGATAATGCTAAGAAATCTAAAGTATCTTTTATGTTGAAATGGCCACATTATAGACTAAGTTCCAAAGAATGCCAGATGCTTTAGAATAAAATAGCATATATGAAAATAATCACAGGATGTGTTTGAACACTTACTGTTTCCAAGACACTGTATGCTATATAGTTGACATGCATTTTTCTTGAACACTGTGCAAGCAGCAGGCTTTCCCACTAGTGCTTGAGTCACGTAGGCTGAACAGTCCAAGACGGGTCCTGTATGCACTTCTGGTATCCATCAGGCAGCCTCTGAGGAGCCGAACCCCAGGGAAAACTTGTGGGAAGAATGGACTCTGCTGATGTGCTCTCCCTCAGCTCTTCTTGGCTATTCAACACCCTTGTCTAAAGCCCCTCCATCTTGAAGATTGTCTGGGTAATACTGTCCTCGGGCTTCATCCAGTATTAGTACTAGCGTGAGTACTTGTTGGTGTGTATTTTTATCTATCTTTATTTGGTTTCTTATGCTTCTAACTCCCTTCTCCAACCCAATCCCTTCCAATACCAGGTAAGGGAAAAAAGGAGGAAAGGGGCAGTATGTCTCTTTAGACTACCTTCTGCTGTTTAGGGTAGTTGGGTTCCTAGGGGCAAGTTCAATCTTCATAGTCAGGGTATTTCCAACTTCTCTCCACACTGCAACAACAGCAACCTGGAGCAGCGCTCCCCTCCCCCATCCCTCTCTAGGCCCTGGCATTTATTTCCTCTTCGAAGCCCAGAACTAAACTATCCACAGCTGACAAAGATCATGCCCCTCTAAGAGCCCGCACAAGGCAAATAGTCTGCTGCTGTGGACAGTCTGAAGCAGTCCCATATCCCACACCTGGGATTAAAGCAAAAACATGTTTATGTAACTGAGTTTTTAAAGAAACCCAAACTCCCACTCCAAGTACTAGCTCAGTACTAGTACTGAGGGATCAGGGTGTCACTCTTCATTTATCAGACCTATATATGTGGAGTTGGCTGGGGAAGGGACTAAATATCTGGCACCTGGCAGAGGAGCTCTCTTTCATTTGTTGAATGAATAAAGTAATCAAGCTAGAAGATAGAAGTAACCGTCCAAAGGAAGACAAAAAAATTCAGTGTTCTTTCTCTAGGCCAATTTTTCTTTTTCACATTTATATGTATGTATGTACTTATGTTTATTTATATGTGTGGGCTCATACCTCTGCAGTTATGTCCCTGCGAGTCAAAGGACAACTTAGGGGATTGAGTGTTCTCCTCTGCCTTGTGGGTTCCAGGGATAGAACTCAGATTCTCAGCCTTGGCAGCAAGCACATTACCAGCTGAGCCATCTCACTGGCCCATAGGGGCATTTTTCTTAACGTGTGTTACAGGCCCAATGATGGCCAGATACTCAAATCATCTGAGCCTGTGATTATAACCACTTTTGGGAAAAAAAATGATATTTACATATGTATTTTTTTCTTTTCCTCTCCCTTCCCTTTCCTTCCCATCTCTCTTACTTTTCGAGACAGGGTTTTATACTGTAGCCATGTTAGCCTGAAACTGTGCAGTCTGCCATGGCAACTGTCCCAGTTGCTGTTACAGACACACGTGACCCTGCCTGGTTCCATAGATGTCTCTTAATGAAGGATGTCAAGATGAAGTGTGAGCAGGGCATTGGAATTCAATGCCAAATGTCTCTGTAGGGGAAAGAAGTCCCAGAAAGCCTGGGAGAAGGTCAGGAGACACCGAAGACTGCAGTTATGCAGCCAAGGAGGTCGGAGAGCCACTGGAGGCTGCAAGAGCAAGGGCTGAATGACTTCTGCACTGTGGGAGAAGACATTCCTGTTGTTTTCAGCTCCCTAGTCTGCGGTAATTCGATATGGCAGCCTCTGCAAACAAGCACAGCTTAGACGCAGAAATATGTTTTCTGTGAAATTCCACTGAATCTTGGCATTGTATCGGTTGAACTAGGTACAATTTGGAATTTCCCAACTACTCACTTCTCAACAGACACCTGACCCCACACTAGGCTCTAGCCATGAGGAACTGCTCAGTGTTTCAAAACAAAAGACTCTGATATAGAAGCAATTAATTTCTAAGGTCTGGCGCAACTCATTTTCCCCTGAAAGCTAATATGCTTTCCTTTTAAGAAGGGGGAGGGGCTGGAGAGATGGCTCAGTTGGTAAAGTTGTTTGGGCACAACCACGAAGACCAGAGTTCCAAGCCCCAGGCTGCCCTTGAACTCAAGAGCTCTGCCTGCCTCTTGAGTGCTGGGATTAAAGGGGTGCACCACTGCCCAATTGCACATCATTTTTAGGTGGTGCTAGGGATTGAACTCACGGCCCTGTGAATACTAAGCGTCTACACAACCACTCAGCTATAGTCCTTCCCACTCAGTAAAAGATTTTAAATTCATCCACTATGCGCTAGGCTCTTTACGGGCACACATATTGGCCTACCTATGCCCCACAATGGCACTACTCCCATTCTACCCATGGGTAGAGAGCTGGAGCCGACAGGCTCAGCGACATAGTAGAAGGTGGCAGCAGTCAGAATCCCCAGCTGCCTGTTCCCACTGTGTCTGCCTCTGAACACTGTTATGTCAGTCCAGGTGGAGAAATTCACACTCCACGGGGTGGAGGGGAATCAATATCCTGCAAAATGACTCAGTGCTACTTAGAGCAGCAATGGCTATAGCTTCTATTTTTATGGTCAAAGAAGTCTTCAGGGAAGGGAGGGCATTTGGACTGTACTTCATATTAATTTCCTCATCCTCGGCAGGCAATGGGAATCCAGGGATGAATCAGACTAGGTCCTTTGGTTTAGGGATTCACGTGTGCGTGTTTGTGTTCGGGGAGGCAAAGTGACTGCTGGGTGTTAAACGCCTGTTAAAAGACGAAGTGGAGGCGTGCAGGCACACATCTGTAATCCCACAATTCGGGGGGCTGAGGCTGAGCTGCACGGTGACTAGCAGGCCAGCCATGTTTCACCCCCCCCCAAACAAACAAACAAAGACAACGCAATAGAATAAGCAGGGCGGTGGTAGTAGAGGCAAATTTTCTAATTCAGAGTCTCAGAGAGATGAGCGAAGTCTTTCGGAAGAAAGGACTCCTGTCCCAGCTGAGCAAGCATTAGTCACAAGCAGTAAAGGCTTTCTAGGCAGAGAAGCATCCCACCCGCAGAGGTGAGACGGTCTCCTGCGTGGCTGGCACCCTCTGAGGCTAAGCTTACTAGAAGCTGGCAGGGGCGTGGACTTGCGGGTCTGAGTCCATCACCGAAGGGCTGGTGGGCTGCCCGATGGATCTCTGGTCTCAGCGATCGCTCGGTGGCGGCTTCCCTCTCAACCGTGAAGCGCGGCTTTTTTTGTTCGTGGATGAGAACGCTTCGGGAAGACAGACAATCCATCCGGACTCAGCTGGAGCCAAACGGGTCCCCGACCTCCACGGCAAGCTCTGTTACCATGGCAACTAGGTTAGGGCGGAAGTGGCTTAAAAGACTGACTCTCACTAATCAGGTGACTCTCCAGACTACTGCACGTGACGCCAGAGCCTAGGCGCGCGCTCTACCTAATCAAGACGGCGTCCCTTTCTCAGCGACAAACTGACAGCGCCCCGGAGCAATGGCCTGTGAGGCTGCGCTGGGAGGCCCCACCCCTCAAGAGAGAAAGACCCAATTAGGCCGAGGCGAGGAGAAGTCACGCCCCGGGTTTCGCCCCGGTTTGACAGACGCAATTGAGGCCATCCTAGAGTCCCTCCGCCCCGAGCCTTCGCGGCCGGCGACGGACGGACCCGCTGCCCAATAGCACGTCTCTTGGCCACCGCCGGGTCCCGCCCTCCCGGGAACGGAACCAATGAGCGCGCCCGCTCCGGGCCGGGGTGGAGGGGTTGCACTGCGGTAATATGGCTCTTCCTTAGCCAGCGGCGGTGGCTGGCGCGGGCGCGGAGCTGCCGGGGCTCTCGGGCGGCCGGTTTCTAGGCTGCAGGGGCTCGGCGAATCGCGGCTCGGGGGGCGGCGGCCGATGCCCGAGGACTGCCCGCCCGGCCGCTCGGCGGTCCAGGGGTCCAGATGAGCTCCTGCGCCTCGCTCGGGGGCCCGGTGCCCCTGCCGCCCCCGGGCCCGTCTGCCGCGCTGACACCGGGGGCGCCCGCGCGGGCCCTGCATGTGGAGCTGCCGTCCCAGCAGGTGAGCCGGCCGCGAGCCGGGGGGCGGAGAAGGCCGGGAGGGAAGGCTGGCGGGGCTCGCGGGGCTCCGCTGAGCCGACAGGAGGACCACCCCGAGTCCAGGGCCGGGGGAGTCGGGCGTTCCCGCGCTCAGACCCCCGCATCCCAGCAGGGAGGCGCCGGGAAGCCCTGCGCCCCGCCGGCCGCCCAGGCGCTTTCCCTTTCGCTCCCGCGCCGAGGTATCAGTTTTCTTCACTTACTCCCGGCGTTGCGATGCGCTTCTTTCTGCTCCTCCTGAGGAAGGTATTTGGGATGTCGGGGTTTCCTTCTCAATCTCTGATCCTCATGGCGCACTTCACTCCCTCGGGTGAGCGTCTGGAAGGAGATTTGAAGTATATATTCATATCTTGGATCTCCATTGCAGAAGGATGAGGATGAGACACCGTTGACTTTGGGGATCTGACAAAATTCTTGGCAACACCCTCCTATCTGTAGAGTACATCTTCCACTGCCTTCCCTCAGTCCCTCAGAGGAGACTCTGCAGGAACCTTAGCATTGAAGAGGACCTAGAAAAACTGTCAGTCATAGAGAAGTTAGGTGCTGGTTCTGTGCAAAGTGCTCATTGAATCCTCATAACCGCATGGGATAGCTGTTTTATTATCCCGGTTTTTCAGTCCCAGAAACAGGTTTGTCCACTGCCTTCCTGCTAGTATTGCTGGTGGGGTTGGGTTTCCTAATAGAGTCTGACTCTAGCCTGTGCATCAGCATAGTTTGCTTTAGACTGAGCAGCCACTCCACAGGACAGAGCAAACTCCCTCAGACCCTTCCTGTAACTTTCCATCCTTGCCAGAGACAGGAAGGAGCCACACAGGAGCTCAGAGACTGGGAGAAAGGGCCGAGCATGGATGGATCAGAATGTAAAGGGAAGAGAAATGTCACACACACACACAGCCAGGTGCCCTGAGTGGGGAAACAGCATTCATTGAAGAAGCAAGGCTCCGTGGTAGAGGATTTAAAAGATCAGAAAGCATGTGTCCCGGTTTTGGAGTGCTATTGGGCAGGGGCTTTGTGGAGAATATGAGGATGTGGGAGGAATTGAGGCTTGGATTGCATTTCGAGGTCGTGGGAGAGTAGTCTGTACATTGGGCATTAAGCGGAATTTTTCTGTGTGGGGGAGGTAGAGTGAGGGGCCAGCTGGATGAAGCCATAGTGGGCACTGTTAGAAGCAGCATGGAGAAATCGGGCATCGAGATGGGCCACAGTTAAGGGGAGCTTTGAGAGCATGTGGGGTTGGAGAAGAGAAAGCATCATTTACTACATAGAGCCTGTTCTGTTAATAACAGTTTACAGTTTAACACTAGGGGGAATAATCCGAGCAAACGGCCCATGGACTCAATTCAGCTCCATTTGTTAATGTTTGTCGAGTTTCTGGATTGGCGGAGAGTGGCCTAAGTGTGCAGCTGGGTGCTGCTGACTGCTCGGCTTGCTAGTTTCAGTTTTCTGGGAGTGTCATCCTTGAACTATTAGGCAGCCTGTGTAACCAAACACACTCTTTCTGGAGTTGGTATTAATTCAGCTTTCTAGCTCAAAATGCTCAGGTTTGGGAAAATTATATATATATTTGAAACAAATATATTTTAAAATAAGCATTTTGTTGATTAATACACTATTTTACTATATAATACAAGTTCTCGAAGTATTGTCCTCCTTCTACCCTATCTGCTTCTAGAAAAGATTTGGGTTTGCCCAAGAAAGCCCACAAAATTATGTGTAAGATGTGCAGTTTGTCTCTTTTTAATTTAAATTTAATTTTATTTATTATTTCTATCACTTTGTAGTAGTGCTAGGGCACTTTGGAACTGACTATGTAGACTAGGCTGGCCTTGAACTCACAGATAAACACTTGTCTGTCTCTCAAGCTTCTGGGATTACAGGTATGCATGACTGCACTTGGCTTGGACTGCTGTCATGTGCCACCGTCCCTGGGTTTGTTTTTCTTGTTTTAGTTTATGTGTCTAATCTGAGTACTAGCCATGGTCCAACTTGACCAGCACTACAGATCGTTAGTCGCCTTTGTTTCTAGGTCATCTCTGTTTAACTGTTACTTAAGCAAGAAGTCATCACACATTTGAAGATGTGTTGCTCTTTCAGGTTTGGTTGATGTTTGCCATTATCAGTCAGTGTAGGCTCATCCAAGGAGGAGCATGCTGTACCCCCTTGGATTTAGGAATCTCAAGATAAAACTTGTGGGTTTTTTTTGAGACATTTGGTATCACTTTAATATTAAGCTTAACTGAGAGTTCTCCCCTCCTTCAAAGCTTCCTAGCCACATTCTCAGATGCTTGGAATGCAGACATTTTTGGAAGGTTTTAGTGATTATGTTGTTGCCATTTTTGCAGGTCACATGTTCCTTTAAGAATTCATAGCTGGAGAGATGGCTCAGCAGTTAAGAGCACTGGCTGCTCTTCCAGAGGGCCTGGTTTCAGTTCCCAGCACCTACATTGTGACTCACAGCTGTCTGTACCAGGGGGCTAGACACCTTCACACAGGCATAGACGTATATGCAAGCAAAATACCAGCACACATGAAACATAAATTAAAAAAATAAAGAAAATAAAACAAAAAAGAATTCGTTAAAGATATGGACTCTTAGAAAGTGCACTTACAAACACCTTATCTTGCATGTGGCTTTGGTTTCTTTGATATAACTTGGCTAATCCTTGTCTTGTTCTCTCTTTCTCTTCCTTCCTTCTTCCTTCCCTCCATCCTTCCCTCCCCCCCTTCCTTCCTTTCTCTTTCTTTCTTTCTTTCTTTCTTTCTTTCTTTCTTTCTCTCTCTCTCTCTCTCTCTCTCTCTCTTTCTTTCTTTCTTTCTCTCTCTCTCTCTCTCTCTTTCTTTCTCTCTCTCTCTCTCTCTCTCTCTTTCTTTCTTTCTTTCTTTCTTTCTTTCTTTCTTTCTTTCTTTCTTTTTTTTGAGACACGGTTTCTCTGTATAGGCTTGGCTGTCCTGGACTCACTTTGTAGACCAGGCTGGCCTCAAGCTCAAATAGGTCCACCTGCCTCTGCCTCCCTGAGTGCTGGGATCACAGGCACATGTGTGCACCCCTGCGCCTGGCTGGAAAAATCCTTTTTTTCTTGTCCTTTTTGGTGTTGTTTGATTTTGGGTTAGAGCTATTATCAGCCTTTATTACTGTTATTGTTCTTACTAATCGTACCTTTGTGTGTTAGTTAGGGAGCATGGCACTAGGAGCTCAGGGGATAACCTCAGGTGTCGGTTTCTATCTTGTCTGGGAAGGAGAATCTTGTTTTCTCTGTGGTATATGCTAGGCTTGGTGATTTGCAGGCTTCAGAGTCTCCTGTCTCCATTTCTATAGGAGCTTCTGGATTACAGACACA
>CM053758.1:72438616-72452073 GCA_028658305.1 Pachyuromys duprasi | reverse complement strand
CAAGGCCACACCTACTCCAGCAAGGCAACACCTACTTCAGCAAGGCAACACCTACTCCAACAAGGCCACAGCTACTCCAACGAGGCAACACCTACTCCAGCAAGGCCACACCTACTCCAACAAGGCCACACCTACTCCAACAAAGCCACAGCTACTCCAGCAAGGCCACACCTACTCCAACAAGGCCACACCTACTCCAACAAAGCCACAGCTACTCCAACAAGGCCACACCTACTCCAACAAGGCCGTACCTCCTAACAGTGCCACTCCCTATGGGACAAGCATTTAGACACAGGAGTCCATTGGGCCATTCCTATTCAAACCACCATGGACTTAGAGAGTAAGCTTTCTTTGGGAACTTTCATGCTTTAATTATTTGCATTTCAGTATTTTTAAATTGATGTTTTAAACGATTAAAGTAAAATATTTTCACATAAGATTATAAAAGTTGAACATATTTATGGCGTACTGTGTGATGTTTTGGCACATGTATACTTGTGTGTGTTACTCCTTTATGGCGAAGCCATTCAAAATCACCTTGTAGATTTTCAAGATAGACAGTAAACCAGGCATGGTGACACACACCCTTAATCCCAGTGAATGGGAGAGAATACTAGTGAATTCCAGGCCATCCAAGGCTACATAGTGAGACCTTGTCCTAGAAACAAAAGCAAAAAATGAACCAAAACAAAACAAAATATAATGTAGTATTTTCTGGAGTTATACTATGAAATAATAATAGCACACTAGAAAATGTTTTTTGTAAAAAAATATGTTTATTTATCTTATGTGTATGAATGTTCTTTGCCTGTATGTATATATGTATACCATATGTATGCCTGGTGGAACTAGGGTTGTGGGTGGTTGTGAGCCAAACCCAGGTCCTCTGCAAGAGCAACAAATGCTCTTAACTGCTGAGCCATCTCTTCAGCCCCTGAGAAATTCTGTGTTTAGTTTTGTTTTTGAGACTGGGTCTTGCTCTGTAGCCCCAGCTGGCCTGGAATTCAGATCTGCCTGCCCTGCATCACGCGCCAGGACTAAAGGTGAGTGCCACCGTGCTTGCGTTACTGTCATCAGACATTCTTATTTTATCTAACATTTAAATATATTTAGGCCATCTGGAATTGTTAATCAAGGAAATACCCCACAGACTTGTCTAGATGACTCTAGTTTGTGACAAGTTGACAAAAAAACTAGCCAACACACATACTTTATATCAAATTCCAGATGGACTAAACTCACCCTATTGTCTTAGACCAGGGCAACTTTTTTTTTTTTAAATCGGTAATGAAATTTTATTCTTTGTAAATGGTAACTGATCAATAATCAAGTCCATGTCAAAATGATTACAAATAAATGAACGAAGATGCCCCAGTCTTAAACTTTTTTTTATTAATTACAGTTTATTCACTTTATATCCCACCTGTAGCCCTCTCCCCATCCCCTCCCAGCCCCACCCTCCCTGCCTCCTCTCCTCCCATGCCCCTCTTCCAGTCCACTGATAGGGGAGGTCCTCCTGCCCTTCCATCTGGCCCTAGTCTATCAGGTCTCATCAGGCCTGGCTTCTTTGTCTTCCTCTGTGGACTGGTAAGGCGGCCAGGACAACTCTTATAGAGGAAAACATTTAGTTGGGGGCTGGCTTATAGTTCAGAGGTTTAGTCTAATGTCATTATGGTAGGAAGTATGGTGGCACGCAGGCAGACATGGTCCTGGAGAAGTAGCTGAGAGTTCTACGTCCAGATCTGAAGACCACAGGGAGAGAGAGTGGCACTAGGGCCTGGACACCTGAAACCTTCAAAGCCCTCAGTGACACACTCCCTCCGACAAGGCCACGCCTAAGAGTGCCACTTCATACGGGTCCCTGGGGGAAGGCACTTTCCTTGAGACCATCGCACCTATTGTGGGCTCTGCCACCTCTGGGCGGGTGGTCCTAGCTTATATAGAAGAGCAACTGAGCAAGCCACGGGGAGCAAGCCAGTAAGCAGCTTTCTTCCATGGTCTCTGCTTCAGTGCCTGCCTTCAGATTCTTCCCTTAGCTCTGCTACGTCTTCAGTGATGGGTGGTGATGTGGAAGTGTAAGTTCCCATATTGCTTTTGGTTATTGTGTTTATCTCAGCTGCAGGCAGCAAGCTAAGAACAGTATGACATGTATATGGGTATGGTGGGTGGGTGAATGAATGATTACTCTGTTGCTCTAATATCTTTATTGATTAAATCCTTAAACACATAATTGAGTTTGTCATCCTATCAAACAAAGTATCTTAAGTGGTCTTATCCTTTCAGTTCTTATTGGTAGTATTTTACAACTTTTTACTATGGAGATTTCAACATACTGAAAATAGATACTGCCATATATCTATATATACACATAGTGCCATTTATGCGCACTGACTGTATGTCAGGATAAATAAGTGTTGGGAAAACAGCTGTGTGCCGTCAGGCCGGCATTTCTCGCCCCCCTCCTTTAACATGCGTTAAGAAAGGCTCTTGCTGTTGATAAGACTGTCCTCCAGCTAGGTCCTCTGCGCACGGAGGCCTGTGTCCACGGGGGTTCTAAGCTTGTGCTGCCGCACCTGGGTTCACATTTCTGTTAGTAAGATTACACACTATGAAATGGGGAAGTGCATGCTGTATGCCCCTCAGTGCCTGAGCACAGTGTGTGAAGAAAGCGTCCGTGAGCTGGACGAACTGAGAGGAAGGTGAAGGAGACATGTAGACGGCTGTCTCCCCAGAGTCCTGTTCCTCAGGCAAAGGGCAAAGAAAAGGGCAGGTTTGAGCCAGGATTGAAGGCAGAGGGTAGAGGTCAGAAAGCAAAGAAATGCCAGATGTTCAGCAGTCTGCTTTGTCTTCACCACGGAGAAGCCTGCTTCATAGTTGACTAAATGACTTCATCCAGTTCATTCCTGGGCTGAGTTGAAGTTGGAGAGCAGAGTTAATATTGAAGGTGCCAGTCAGGAAGCTGTGTAATTTGTGCCAGAGAAAGCTCTCAGTTAGGAACAAGAACTGCGAAGTGTTTCATGGGAGTGAGTGAGGCTGTTGGGGTGTCTGTGGTACTGACTCCATATGCTCAGGGCCTGGAGGCCTGAGCCATAGTCCCTAAAGTATTCACCCCTCAGAACTTCCCTGGGGAGTTGTTCAGGTGGGATTGGAGGGCGGGAGAAACACTCGGGAGAGTCACAGTTCCTGCGGACCTTCGTGCTCTTTGAAAAGTCTGACTTGGCGAGTTGTGGTGGCGCACACCTGTAATCCCATCACTAAGGGAGGCAGAGGCAGCAGGGTCTCTGAGAGGTCACCCTGAGAGGTCACCCTGAGAGGTCACCCTGAGAGGTCACCCTGAGAGGTCACCCTGAGAGGTCACCCTGGTCTACAGAGTGAGTCCAAGACAGCCAAGGCTATACAAAGAAGCCCTGTCTTGAAAAAAAAAACTAAAACAAACAAACAAACAAACAAAAGTCTGACTTGATAGCAAGCTTAAATCTCTGGCTCAGTGATTATCTTTGTCTTCTTCTGAAACATGGGAAACAAATTTTCTTCGAAGTTGTATTTTCTTGTCCTCCATAAAGTCAAAACAAATTATCAGGAATCTGAATTTACCTGAAATAAGTTGGATCTCACCTGCCAGTGAGCTTGGTCCTCGACAGAATAAGTGCCTGAACTAAAAAGAAATGAAGCCAGGAGTGCTGGGTATGACTTGAGACAGCACCCAGGACAAGTGTGAAGATGTTTCTAATGCAGATGTTCTGAAGAAGCCATCTCATAACATCTGTACTAGCGGCCGGCACACCAACAGTGTTAAGGGTCTCTAGCAACCAGTGAGCTAAGAATGATATTTACTTTGTTAAAGGGTCATATACAAAATAGGAAAAAAATGTACCGAGGGGCTGCATGTGTCCTGGAAAGCTTAGACGTATTTACTCTGTGACCCTTTCACGGTTCCCTAATCTCTGTAGTTATATTTCTTTCTATGAATAGTTAATTTTTTTCCTTGGAATTTCATACCCATACTTAGTAACCTTTTTAAAATGCTAGTATGTTTTTTTGTTGTATGAGTGTATTACCATTTAAGAGTGCTTACTGAATTTTTGCTTTTTTAACAGTACTGGAAAATTTTGGTAATTGCTCAGTTGACCTTGCTCCAAGAGAACCTTTTTCTCCAATACTGGTTTTCTCCAATACTGGTTTCCTTGCTTGTGTCAACCTTGACAGAGACCAAAATGGCTTGTTTAATCAGATAGAGCTCTTTAGTTACCTATTTCCTTGTAATAACTGAAAAAAAAAAAAAAGAGTGGCTTACAACATTTATTTTATTTCTAAATCTGCCCTGAGGCCAGCCTTTGTGGAAACAACTTGTGTCTGCTGGTTGTCATTTCTGGAGGCTCATCCGCTGCAGGTCTGGCTGCCTTCTGGGATCACTGTGAAGACCACAGCAAGGTTTCCCCATGCAGCTGCTGTTGTCTGCGCTGTATGGTTAGGGGATTCCCAAGAGGAGTATCCCAAAAGGATCGGGGAAGCCGCACTGTCGTCATAATCACTTAGAATTCTTCAGATTGTGGTGACAGGCTTGCCATGTGTGAAGGGGCTGGGAATATGCAGCGGCTTCACACTGTATTCGAGAGAGCAAGGCCAGGGGAGGACCAGTGAGTCACACTTGGAAACTAGTCTGCTGCATAGTGAGTGTTGTTTTTTATATCTTCTTAATTAATTAAAAACATTTTTTTGAGACAGGGTTTCTCTGTGTAACCTTGGCTGTCTTGGAACTCACTCTGTAGACCAGGCTGGCTTTGAATTCAGAGATCCACCTTCCATTCAAGACATGTGCCATCACTCCCTGGCTAGATTTTATATCTTTAATGATAGTCCTGGTTGTACATTCTTTTCATGTGTTCACTGACGGTTTATTTCTTTTCCTGTGGCCTGCCTTTTTGTAGTCTTTCCCCCCTTCTCCACTTCACTGGGTTTGGCATTAGTAACCACTGTGCAAATTGTTGATCTATGATGGCTCTTGTAAGTTAAACAAATTGGACTCAAAGTTTGTTTTGAAGATACGTCACTGGCGACTTGTGTTAGAATTTTTTGTTTCTGTGGTAAAATACCTGGCAGGGCATTCTAATTGTCCTGCTGTCTGTCCTTCCTCCTTCTTTTGGTAGGGTTTTGTGGAGCTCAGGCTGGCCTCAAACTCCTGATTTTCTCACTTACTGAGTGAGTGCTAGGATTACAGACATGTGCCGCTATGTCCAGCTTGACAGAACAACAGAAAGGAAAGATTCATTTTGACTTAGAAGTTTTAGTTCACAGTTTTGACCCTACTGATGCCGCACCCATGGTAAGAGAGGGTTTTGTGGCAGCAGGGGTGTGTGGCAGAAGCTGTTCATCTCTTGACAAGAAGCTGAGAGAGACAGGCTGAGATGGGGAGAAGTCTCCCCTAGGGATGTGACCCAGTGACCTACTTTCAGGCTCTTCCTCCTAGAGCTCTGAGACCCACTTAGACTAGCAGGAGACCACACCTTAAGTGCACCGGCCTCTTTGGGGACACTTCATATCCAAATCACATCAAGAATCATCAGAGTTGTCTGTGGGATGGTTTTGTTTGGTGATGGTGGGGGTTTGTGAGTGATTATATTTAAGACCCACAGTGGGGTAATGAATGAAAATCTTCACCTCCCTGAATGAACCTCCATCAGCACAAGACAAGGATGCTCTCACTCCTTTGGGGACCGTTAGGCCTGAGACTGCAGAGCACTTCAGGTGCCTGCAGGGGAAGATGGCGCTGGCGCGTAGGAGGAACAGAGGCGCCCAGTGGGCTATGTCACTAATGAAAGTTGCTTTGGGTTTCAGTTAGTCTAGGGTGTGATTTGGCTCACTGTAATGCTTTGTATGCTGTACTGACGTTCCAAATTATATTACTGAAGTGGAAATGGGGATTTAAAAACATCTATGAGCTGGGCTTGGGGCCTGTGACTGTATGTTTAGAACTTGAGTCTGAGGCAGGAAGATCTTCTAAACTCAAGAGTTCAACATACTTTGGTCCCAAACCCAGATCAGATTATTTCTTTGTACTTTGCTACTAAGTATATTGTGTAATTAAAAAAAAAAAAGTCCTGTCTGTCTGCATTGGTGGGGTTGTAGTGTAGGGCCTAGGGTTGGGTGTGGATGTGTGAGACAGGTAAGTACTCTACCCCTGAACTCTGGGTAAATTAGTTGACAGTTACTGTAGTAAATCCTTTCTGAAGCTTTGGTCTTTGACCAATTCATAGGGATGGGCTGACTCATTGTAATTACTACTGTTGATATGATCTACCCAGAGACAAATATGTTAGTAGGTCAGTGGGACTGAATCCCGCGTCTTGACCCTGATGTCCCTCTTTTCACTCTCAGGTTGCACTGGGACGGAAGGGTAGCAGCCAACATCTCTGGTCCTGTGTCCTTCCCAGCTTCGGGCCAGTGGAGGAGTAGGCCAAGTCATGCCCTGTGGGCCCAACTATCTATCTATCTGTCTGTCTGTCTGTCTGTTTATCTATCTATCTATCTATCTATCTATCTATCTATCTATCTATCTATCTATCTATCTATCTATCTATCTATCTATCTATCTTAGTGCTAGGAATTAAGCCCAGGACTGTATGCATGCTAGGCAAACACTCTACCACTGAGCTACCTCCCCAGCCCTCTGGATTCATCTTTGAAAGAGGTCAGATGGCAGAAGCTTCAGAAACCATGATGGCTGTATGTACTTTATTGCTGTCTTCCATTGGCAGTCATATGGCAAATGAAATGTGATTGTTGTCTTGTCAGTTTAAAGGCATATTTAATGCCTCTGCCATGGCTTGTGCGTGGAGGTCAAGGACAACTTCAGAGAGTCGGTACTCTGCTTTACCATGCATATTCCCAGGTTTGAATTCAGATTGTCAGACTTGGTGGCAAGTGCCTTTACCCACTGAGCCATCTCACCACCTCCCAGTTAACAATTTTGAATGGCGGAGTTCACAAAACAGGGAGCAGGAAGTGCCTGTACTCTAGGGTGTGACAGGAAAGTTCATCAGGTTGTTAGTAAGCTGAGAGTTTCATAAGTGCATTTGGAGCTTTTTGTATTTAAGGATTAGGGAAGCTTACTGGACAATGGCCTTCTTTCTCCAGGAATGGTAATCTGTACAGAGGGAGAAAGCATTAGGGTGTCATGTTCCTGGACAAAGATCTAGGCCCTGGTAGCTGACTGTCTGCTTAGCTAACATGGGGGTTCCTCCGAATGGGGGGGGGAGTGTATTCAACACTGAGCACTAGGTGCTTATTAGAAGTTATTTTGCTCTTGTGTGTGATGTGTGTGAGCATGTCCAGGTCAGAGGGCACTCTGTGGAGTTGGTGCTCCCTCCTTCACGTGACTCCTGCGGACTGAACTCAGGTCGTCGGGCACTTTATCCACTGAGCCATCTTGCTGGCCTCTCTTAAGTCTCAAGAGGGGTAATCATGGTATTCCCAGGCTTCAGCACTGGTGTTTTTTCTCTCTTCTTTTGAGAAACTTTCTTGAAATGGAGCCCTGACTGGCCTAGAACTTGATAGTAGACCACACTGGCCTTGGCCATGTGATCCTGTCTCGTCTCCCATGCGCTGGGGTTTTAGGAGTGTGCCACCGTGCCTGTCTCTGCCACTATGGTCTCTCTGCTATGACATGATTGGGCTGGCTCTTCAGCTTACCTTGTGTATTTTTGTTGAAGCTTTACTTTGGTGCTTTTGTGTTTCCAACATGGTGACTCCACATGACTCAAGCATTCTGGTTAGTGAAGGTAGTTAGCCTCGATTACCAGATAGAGACTGGCTGGCTGCTGGTGGAGGGGGCTACTGGCTGGAATAACCAGGGAGCTACCACATCCATCCATCCATCCATCCATCCATCCATCTATCTTTCATTTATTTTTGCCTATGGCCTCTTGTAGGTATACAAATGATCTGTCACCTAGGTTGGATTGGCAACAAGGACAAATATTTATCACAATTACTTGACACCCATGGGGGAAAAATCAAATCAAGTTTCTATTTAGTTTATGCCCCTGGGATATGAACACTCTTTTGCTGGTGGATTTCACTTACATAGTATTTGTGCTTTTCAAAACTAATTCAGGGGCTGAGAAGATGGATCAGTCGGTGTAGCACTTGCCACAGAAGAGTGGGGTCCTGAGTTTGGGCTCCCAGCAGCCGTGCACAGAGCTAGCTGTGGTGGCAAGTCCTTGTGGTGGTGCACTCCTATAGTCCCATCTCTGGAAAGATGGAGACAGGCAGATCCTCAGAGCTTACCAACCAACCTGTCTAGCTGTATCAGTGAGCCCCAGGTTCAGGAGACCAGGTCTCAAAAAAGAGGGTGAAGTGATTGAGGAAGACAATCAACATTAATCGTCAGTTTCCCCTATGTAAACCCGCACATACACACACAGACACGTACATACACAGAACAAAAATATTCTGTTTCCATCCCATGCCTGTACCTGCTCTTCAAGTGAGGTGAGGAAGGTATACTTCCTGTTTGGTAGAGGGCATGCTGAGGCATAAATAAGAGCCTGGAATATGTTGTGGGCTCAATAAAAAGCACCGGGGACAGTGTGTCACGTTCCTTTTTTATTTGAACTGCTGTTTTCAAAACACAGAGGACTGGAAAGCTGAAAGCCTGCTTGTTGTGATTATGTTCTAGCGGCGTCTTCGACATCTCCGGAACATTGCTGCTCGGAATATCGCCAATAGAAATGGCCATCAGCTTCTTGATACCTACTTCACTCTTCATTTGTGTGATAACGAGAAGGTGTTTAGAGGTAAGGGACTGTGGGGCCTCGGTGGTAGTTACATTTGTGCTTTGTAACATGAATGGTTACTGCTTGCTAGAAAGTTCAGTTACGCTTCTGAAAACATCCCAAGCAGTGATGGATGTGGGACATGCCAGCGGGCTGTTCTCTAGGGAACATGTTTCTTTGGTAGGTTTTTCTCCCTTTTACTGATGTTCCTGTTACTATCCCTGTCGCTAGGTGAATTTGTTTCTCCTTTATGAACGGCGCAGTTACTATTCCAGCGCTAGCCCTTAAAACATGATGGGAGTTCAGCATCTTATACTAATTTTACATTTAAAAAAGATTTCCCTTTCTAGTGATCAAGTTTTTTGAACAAAGTTTGTATGTGTATGGGGTCATTTCCAGAAGAATGGCCTGGTTTCTTCTAATTCAGTTTTTTAAAATTACATTTGTTAATTTTTTTACATGTGAGCCTTTGGCCTGCATGTATGTGTGTGTACCACATGTGTGCTTGGTGCCCTTGGAGGTCAGAAGAGAGCTTTGGGTTCACTGGAACTAGAGTTACAGATGTTACCATATGGGTGCTGGGAACTGAACCCGGGTCCTCTGCAAGAGCAACAAATGCTCCTCACCACTCAGCCATCTCTCCAGCCCCCAATTGACTCTTCTAAGACTATGCTATATTACTGTGGATTCTTCTAGAAGTGACAGGTTTAAGCGGAGATCAATGATTTGACTCAAGATCACAGTCATCTTTGGGACACCAACTGAGTGGGAAGCAGTTGGGTGCCATCAGTTGGCTTAGGAGGGACGATGTGAGAAAACCAGGGTGCAGTGTTGTTCCTGCCATTGCGTTAGGACTGAAAAACAGGACAGCACTCTGTCTCAGCCTCTGGCTTCATGCTTTGGGTAAAAGTCTTTTAGAGATTGAATGAAGTAAAGCAATCAAAAGGGAAAGGACATGACTGCTTCTACATATGGTGGAGGAAAAGGTTTATTTTAGAAAAAAGGGAGAGCATAGCCAGAGGCAGGGACATGTGGGAGAGTCCAGAGCAGACATGACACTGAGCCGTGTGAAGAGCGTGAGGAGGGTAAAGTGTAGACAAAAAAAAGGCCAGGTATCCACAATGGTTAGGTTATGTAGGGAAGGGAGTGTGGGGAGGAAGCCTTACCCGATAACTAGGCTGCAGAAGTTTCCGGTGGGGGTGGGGAACGCCAGCCCGCAGAGCCCTGTAACAGGACTGAGGGATGCTGCCAGCATCCACTTTGCTATGTTAAGTTGGCATCTTAAGTTTGTCCCTGGCTGGAGACCCAGCGGAGATAATCATGACTTATAAAGTAGGTGAGATGGGTTTTTATGAGGATCAACAGGGAACGTGGTAACGTTTGGTGAGATGTGTTTATTAGGTTTGGTCTATCAACACAAACCAAAGGCAGGGAATACTTTTTATTTTTTAAAACACTTAAAAAAAAGATTTATCATTTATACAGTATTATCAGGCCAGAAGAGAGCACTAGATCTCATTATAGATGGTTATGAGCCCCCACGTGGTTGCTGGGAATTGAACTCAGGACATTTGGAAGAACAACCTCTTAACCTCTGAGCTATCTCTCCAGCCCAGATACCTTAATAAGAGGTAGGAAAGTCTTATTTTTTTGGGGGGGGGAATTATTTCTTTCTTTATTTAGTTTGTTGTTTGTTTTTTGAGATAGAGTCTCACTATGTAGCCATGGCTGTCCTGAAACTCACAGATCCAGCTGCCTCTGCCTCCCGAGTGCTGGGCTTAGAGGTGGTAATTCCAGTTTTGGAGTAGCACGATGAAGCCATAGTCTCTTCCTCTGCACCACAGCCCTGAAGCTCACACAGGTTCGTTGAGACGTTCGGTCAGGACCGGAGGTGCTGAGCTATGGAGGAACACGCCAAGGGCCTACCTGGCTGCGTTACGACGCTGAAAGGAAATGTAAAAAGTGTGGAGAGTTGGACACGATGACATAGCCTGTGAGCACAGTGTTCATGAAGCTTTTTCAGGAAGATTGCTGTGGGTTGGAGGTCAGCCTTGGCCACATAGTGAGGTCAACCTGAGATACAGTGTGGGGCCCTGTCTCAAAAACATCTTCCCCCACCAAAAGTCTGTGTAGAAGCTGAGGGATGGCTTAGGGGTAAAGTACTTGCCTAGGCTCTCCTAAGGCTCTGGATGATCTGTAGCACCACAACACACACACAAATAACACATAAAACACATGCTATACATGCACAATCATACACACAAACATATACATATATACAACATACACACACTCCACACATACCATACACCACATACACATATACACATGCAGTTACATACACAAATACACAAATAACACACACAACATACACATACACACCACACACACAACATACTCATATACACACACAAACACACAAGTAACACACACAATATATATATACACACCATACACACACACACCACACACACAGACTTACACATACAACATACACAACACACACACGCACACACACATACACCCCATACACAGTGTAGGCTCTCTCTCCTAGTAAAAAGTGTGTTACAGTACTTTCCAAGGATGATAGAAAGCATTCTGGTGCAGTTTTGTTGATTGTTCTTTGCTTCCAGATAGGTCTCAGTTACGTAGCCAGTGCTGACCTGGATCTCACTCTGTTATCCAGGCTGGCCTCAAACTTGTGATCCTCCTGCCTCAGCCTCCTGAGAGCTGGAGGTACAGGTGTGCCCCACCACACCAGCCTTTATTTGCTGTTTTCATCCTACCCATTGCACATTTTACCGCAGCTATTAATCTGAATGATGACTATTATGACGGCAAGTACCATAGACCTCGGGCATGGTGAACTTAGAATGCCAAGCAGGTTCTCTTTGGGAGGTCCTGAGCCAAGCACTGACTTGGTACTGACTGGGCTCCCTTGGTCTGGATGCCACTCTCCTCAATACATGGTCTCTGGCAGGCAAGAAAGAGAAGGATTATTTCAGGGAGATTGACGTGGAAATGGTCTCTTTCCTTACCGTCACATTCTGCTGATTCTGTTATAAATCAGTTGAATTGTCATTTTCAAATGAAGAGGGATGAGGGAAATGCAGTCTCCCTGTGCACCCAGAAGTGTAGCTGTCTGCTCACTGTCCGATTTAAGGGAAAAGCATTTTTGTGGACCTTCCTACCTTGATGCCTGGTTATTTTACTGCATTATATGACTACACTGGAGCATTTTAACTTCTTGTCTGTGTTTGACCGCACGCTATGTGAACACCGTGCCACTGAGGTATACTCCGCCTCTCTCTTCACTTTTTGAGACACGGTGTTATGATCTACAGTGATAATGCAGCGAGGGGGTACTGTTGTGGGCCCATGCCAAGGTGTAACCCTTGAGAAAACACGCCATACTACAGATCTGGTATAAGGAGGGCTATTGGGGCAGGGGAGGGGAGGGCCTGGGGAAAGGGTAGAAGCAGTGAGTGAGCCATGAGGGCAGGGAGGGAAAGGACATAGGGAGGGGCTCTGGGAGGGGAGTCGAGGGACCGTAGAGAAGCTGGAACAGGGAGAGACCTGGGATGGCAAGGGTCCTTTTACCTGGCAGACATCTAGCACACCTGTGATGGCAGGTGATAACTTGCTATGGCTCTCAGGGCAGGCCAGCAGAATCGCTTGTCCACTAACACATAGGTTGGCCTTGCATTTGCTTTGTAGCCTAGGCAGGCCTTGAACTTGCGATTCTCCTGATTTAGTCTATGCACCAGACTGCCCAGTTGAGTACTTTTAATTTTTCCGAGACAGGGCTTCCCTATGTAGCCCTGGCCATCCTAGTTTGTCAACCAGGCTGGCCTCAAACTCAGAGTTCAGCTGGCTATGCCTCCCGAGTGCTGGGATTAAAGGCATGTACCACCACAAGGGAAAGTATTTTTAATTTTTGATGAGTGTCTATACAATCAATCTTGGTGATTTAAAAAAAAAATAAAAGATTGGTTTTTGTTTACTTGTATGTGTGTTTTCCTGTTTTCCCTGCATGTCTGTTACCATGGGTGTACTTGGTGCCCTTGGAAGCCAGGTGAAGGCCTTAGATACCTTGGAATGGGAATTACAGAATTTTGTGAACCCAAACCAGGTCGCCTGTATGAGCTGCTAATGCTCCTAACTGCTGAGCCATCTTTCCAGCTCCAGTCCTTGATTGTCTTAAAGCGTCTGTGTCCCGGCTGTAGGTGTCAGCTGTGATGGCAGCAATTAATGTACCTACTGTAAGGGAAAGTGTCCGCTCAGAACCCAAGAGCTGAGACCAAGCTCTCAGCGCGGAGGAGATTTACTGGGACAGAAGAGAGGGAAGAAGAGACAAAGGCAGGTGATAGAGGGTGAGGAAAGGAACAGGCAGAGGGAGGAGGGTGGTGTGGACACTGACAATGAGACTAGGAAGGACAGCCTCTGGAGAGGAAATAGATGCGGCACATAGGAAGTGGCAGTTTATAAAGGTATAGGGGGAAACGCCATGTTAAGATAAGGTATTTAATTTTTTTTTTTAATTTATTTTTATCTCAATCTCAGGTTAGGTACTTTGAATCCCAGGCGTAGCCCCCTCCCCCATTCCCTCCTACCCTCCCACTCCCTCCCTCATCTCCTTCTTCCCCGCCCCCTCCAAGTCCACCAACAGGGGAGGACCTCCTT